>OZ038498.1:90000881-90048381 GCA_964036315.1 Acanthosepion esculentum
CACCCCGGGTCAGGATGAACCTGGGAACACCAGCATTTAAGAGGTGCTTCCAAGCTCCTCAGAATCTCCTGATCAAAGGCCTTGCTACCGGATGTAGTTTATTGTCTTACCCAGGACGCCTCATATGGAGGTGGGGAGGTTGCAATCAACTCTGAGTTTCATGAACGTAACAATCATCAGGTCCCAATGTATTAATAACATATCCAAAAATTGTGTTTCTCAACTAAAATAATAATAATAATAATAATAATAATAATAAACCGCTCCATGGCCAATACTCTGCCCGTACCAAACAAGCAGACGTAGACAAAAACCGCACCCATCAGTGGCTACGTAGTGCAGGGTTGAAAGGTGAAACTGAGGGATTTATCATTGCTGCACAAGACCAATGCTTGTTAACTAGGAATTATCAAGCACATATACTAAAATACTGTGTTAGCCCAAGATGCAGATTCTGTGACAAATATCCAGAAACCATTGATCATCTTATATCAGGTTGCACGATATTTGCATCCACTGAATATAAAACCCGGCATGACAGAGTGGGCCAATATCTGCACTGGAAAATTTGCAACTCCTATGGGAAGGAAACTGAAAGAAACTGGTACGAACACCACCCTGACCCGGTTACGGAGATAGGACCTGTTACAATTCTATGGGACTACACAATACACACTGACAGAACAATCAAAGCCAACCGCCCAGACATTGTTATTAAAGACCACAAACAAAATAAGTGCCTCCTTATTGATATGGCAGTCCCTGCAGACTGCAGTGTGTCTTTGAAGATATTCGAAAAACTGTCAAAATACAAGGACCTTGAAATAGAAATCTCAAAAATGTGGCACATGGGAACATCAACAATTCCTGTTGTAGTTGGAGCCCTTGGACTGGTTGGATAAGATTCCAGTAGGCTGATTGAAGGAATCCCTGGAAGTCCATGCCTCAAAGAGATACAAAAAATTGTTCTGACAAGTACAGCCCACACTTTACGAAGGGCTTTATCTATGTAATTATTTTTTTTTTTTTCAGTGGAAAGTGTCATGATGCCATTTCTAACCTTAGCTCCCTCGGTGGGACCCGGAAAGAAATGTGTAAACGCCAGATATCAAAGAAAATAAAAATAATAATAATAATAAAAATAAATATATTTAGTTTGAGAGATTATTTTATATATTCTTATTCTTTTATGTGCAGTGTCCTTAGACACATAAGCATACGCCGACTGCACCTCTGCAGCGGACAGAGCGGTTAGCTTTTGGTGAGTTATCTTTCATCTTTCGCTATTCCAATGCGTCTTCAGATTTTTGTGACGTATTTTCCATCGTCTATTATAACACTTTCCAAACAGTGAAACTCCTGTACTTGTTTGATTTTTAAGTCTTCTATCCGAAGTTCGCATCTTGAAATAGCCCCCGGTTAATGACTATATATCTTGTCTTCATACAATTTACAGTCAGTCCATGATTCTTGCTTTGATTCAATTAGCTCGGCGTTTCGATAGTTTCCTATTTGTCTCTGATATCAACAGTATGTCTTTTTCATATCTTCTGTTCTTAAGATTGTGTCCAGTCATAACAATTGGCGTTAGAACTTCTAATTCTCTTAGGTAAGTATTTAAAAAAAAAAACTATTTCAAAATGTTAGCATAAGAGTTTGAAATATATTTTCTCTCAAGTTGAAAAAAGCCATGCCGACTATAAACCGGAATCTTTCACCTTTCATTTCTGTAACTATGGAAGTATTCTATTTTGAGCGTAAGAAAGAACGAAAATGGGAGACTCAGAATGCCTACCGGAAGTACCCCAGGCTAATTCGTATTTCTAAGGGAAGCAGCGAAGAGTAAAGAAAATGTCGAATGCAAAACTGCACTTGGAATGGCTAATTTAGTAACGTTTTACATCATATTATCTTACAACTGCATTTTTTTTTTATTATTTAGAGAAAATATAAATATTAAATGAACAAATCCATGTTTAATTATATTACTGGAGAACGTTTTTGAAAATCGCTTCAAGCAATTTTTCGTAATTGTTTGAGTTAGGTTTTACGAGAAGGCTGTCGTAGGATAAAATATGTTTCTTTTTGCCACGTTGAAAGTCGACTAAATGGCTGTGATGCATGCAAGTGAATCAATAATACAAAAGGATTTTAGCATTCTCTGATTAAGTGCAAATATCTTTTTTTTATCTGTAGAATGGAAAACTAAAAAAGAATATTTGCAATATGACAAAGTAAAACAAAAAAATCATAGTTATCTTTTTTTTATCTTTTCTCGGTTTGCCCACAGTGTCTTGAATAAGATAATGTTGGTCGTCTGTGATTGGGATAAATGCGTCTCTTGCGTGTTGAGAATTGGGGTGTATTGTTACAGTTTGTGTTGATTGTAGTCAGTCCACGCCCAGAGCTGTAACCGTAGAATCAAGGGAGATAATCGATGGGCTCTTGTTGAAGAAATTTGCTATGAAAATAGCAGGATGTCAGACAGAGAAAATCATCAGCAACTGATATGTTTACCTCCAACATCTCACAACGTACACACACACACACACACACACGCACGCACGCACACACACACACACACACACACACACACACACACACACACACACAAAAATAATAGAAAAAAAAGAAAAATGCCGATAACGCGACTTTATAAATGATTTCTCTCATTTAGCATCACGATATGATTCGTAATTTTTTTATTCACATGAATATTACTTTCTTTTTATCTATCTATCTATCTATCTATCTATCTATCTATCTATCTATCTATCTATCTATCTAAATAAATAAATAAATAAAAAGACAGGGGGAAAAAACTATTCTTCACCAATGCGTTTCTTTCTTCCTCTTAGGGACATTATCTGTTGGCAGAGATTTCTTTTGCCAGGCATACTGCTGCCGTAAGCGATAGGCAACAATAAACTACCGAAGAACTCAAAATTGACCGCTGCATTTAAACTTTACATTAATATTTGAGCTTTTCTTTTGAAAGTTCGGCGATAATTTAAAGACAATTTGATGTACGTAGGTCCTTACTTTTTGTACAAACAATTATTTTTATTTCATAGGTTACTTTCGCTGGATTTCGCAATTAATTTTGATTATTCCCGAATTTATTTACAAGATATGAATGCGTGTGTTTGTGTACACCATGTGAGATTTTAGTATGAATGACAATATTTTTATAATATGATTCGTATAGGAAACCGATAGTGGTAACGTTTTCCAGATATACTTAAATTTGTATGACCATTTGCATCTTAGTGGCATTATCGCCTTACTTGGGGTGAAATAACTCACATGATATATTTATCGTATAAAGATATAATGAAAATATTGAGTTGCATAATAAAATCTGACATAGTGTATATGCATATTTTCTTCATTTATGTACCGTGTCCCTTCTGGACGTTGGTGATCATGGACATCCTCAACTTCTTATCCCTTGTAGCTCTTGGCAACATTTGCCCCTTTGCCAAGCACCCCAGGCCACGTTCCGCTATACAAGCTCGTGAGGTAAGCGATGCTCTCCCTTCAACTCTCCTGTCCTCTTTTGATATGTCCTGTGGGTGTCAAAACCTCTAAACTCTTTTTCTGTCCTCTTTGTATCCATTTCCCTTCCTCAATGCTTACTCGTTCCACCCATTATTTACTCAGCATCTTTCTGTAGAACCACGTTTCTGTTGGTGACTTTTTTTTTCTATATCTGTGATGAGATTGTCCAGCCTTCACTGCCATTTCAAGAAGAATGATATTACTTACCAGTTCAGTTCTAATTTCTTTGTTTCTAACGACATTTTCCTGTTTCTTGATACCTTGCTTAGCTTTTGGAGTTACATGACGTAAGAGTTTAAACCTATTTCTTTGCTTCTATCGAAATTTTCCTCTTTTTGTATACTTTGCTTAACTTTTAGAGTGACATTACATAACAGTTCAACGCTGTTTTCTGTGTTTCTAACGAGAATTTCCCGTTTCTTAATACTTTCATTAGCTTTTGGAGTGATATTACGTTACAGTTCAATGGCCTTTTCTTTATTTCACTCGAAATGTTCCTGTTTCTTAATACCTTGCTTATCTTTTCGATTGATGTTACATAGCAGTTCAACGCTGTTTTCCTTGTTTCTAACGACATTTTCCTGCTTCTTAATACTTTGCTTAGTATTTGAAGTGATATTACATAATAGTTGGACGATATTTTCTTTGTTTCTAAGGGCATTTTCCTTATTCTTAATACCTTGCTTAGCATTTGGAGTCATATTACATAACAGTTCAACGCTGTTTTCGTTGTTTTTTTAGAAAAGACAGAGGGAATCCAAGTCATGTATTTGAGAACTGACTGAGGTTGAGATGCCAAGTCAGGATTGATTACATCACAGATCTTTTTTTTGGATTTTGTCAAGAACCTCGAGATGAGTAGCAAAAGCACCAGACCAGATATGGCAACGGTTTTCAATGCACAGAAGAATCGTAGATTTATAAATGTGCAAGATGGATTATGACGAGAAAAAAACAAAACAATCTTTCTGGAACTATGAATTAGAAAGCAGTGAAAAAACACAGTTTTTGATTTACTAGCTGCAATTTTCAGGTATCGTTTCTATGATTGTAACAAACACCTGTGAACAATTTTAGGCCATTTCATGCTTACTTTCACTGCAACATCACTTTGTTAACTTTTACTGTTCACCAAAAAAAAATAGTTCTTTTTGTTTGCCAGTGACATCAATTTAATTCCAATATTATTTAAGACGTACATGATATTAAAATTGTTGTATAAGAGTAAGTGTCGTTGCTGACACTGTGGTTTGAAACTGGATCGCCAGTGAGTAATACGGGCAATTTAATTATTAAGTAGATCACGTGATCATAAGGGAAGTGAATAAATAGGAAGTAGCGTGATGACTATACGATCACTGTTCAATCTTCTTATGTCTCCACTATTGCTATAAGTTCACTCTGTCTACTCTACTACTATACGGATTACGATTCTCTATTGATCATTATACTATCGGTGATTACTACTTGAACCAGTATTATTAATGCGAGTATATCGGAAAGTGTTACTACCAGTATTGGCGTTTACGAAGTCTCGACTACAACGAGCCTTTTTGAAGTGATGTCTAGCTTTCGTTTAACGTAACAAAAGTGCGAAGCCAAGCCGTCAAACATCACAAAAATATTACAAGTTAATCTTTTTTTGTGTAGAATCTGGGCATCGAAAAAACCTTGACAATAAACTTTGCCTAATATATCCATCTCTCGTTTTGTATCCCGTCATTTCAGTGCAATATTCGGTCATCAATTTCCCCACTTGGGTAATACTAATTCACTCCTAATGGTGTCTCAGGAATGCCATTAACCTGCTGATCTGATAGAGAAGCAAGGATGCTCAGTCATCCAGTTAAACATGGAATGATAGTTTTTGCTTGCCACTTTAGTTTGGAAGTCATCAATTTTCTCATGTTGTCTACAAGAGGCACATCCTCATTCTTATCTCCATCTTCACTGCCCTAATCATCGTCAGTGTAGGCTAACAAATCCTTGTCAACAGCTGCAGGTGAATCGTCTTCCTCCTCATCAGATCTGTCAGTGCATTTTTCCATCTGCTTATTCTCCGTTCTAATTCTTCTTATCACCGAGACAACTTTTTTCTCTAACAGTCACGTCCTCGTCTGCACACATAACAAGAAGAAGTTGATCTGTGTGGGCCAAGTATACATTTCTCTGGACAGTCTTCTTCAATATCGTCTTCTCCTTACTATTCAAGTTTTTCATATTTTTTTTTTAATCGTATCACCCCAAGCAAGGCAGGAGGCCACTATCACGCAAGGGGTTAAAGAAGGGTTGGAGGAAAAGCAGATAGGAGTGGCAAGTTTCATGTGGTGAAAGAGAAAGACAGTGGGTCGATCAAGGCATGGGGGCCACAGAAGATCCGGAGCGAGAGCAGATAGGAATGAGAAATGAAAGGATGTGGAGAAGGGAAGTGGATAGATCAAGGCAACTGGAGATGTCGATTGACGCTACACTTAAACCGTTGGAGATTGTATTTGTCAGGGAAACAGTAATAGGGAAGGGAGTTCCATAGGCGAGATGTGCGAGACATGAAGCTATTGGAGTAGAAGAGACGTCTACATCTAACAGTTTCCACGGTGTAGGGGTGGGAGCGGGATGCCAGCCTCGTGGGGCGTTTAAATTCACGAGGCCTGGGGACAAGCGAACGCAACTCCTCAGTATATGGCAGGGATTGATATATTTACTCATTTCATCCTAAGCAAGGCGGGAATGCCACTAGTACACAGGGGATTACAGAGAGAGAAAAGACTGGTTACAGGGGGTATTGAGGAAAGGAAACAAGAAAGATGAACGGAATTCAAGAATATAGAAGATTGCGAAGACACCTGTAATAACTCCTTCACATATCCTATACAGGGATTTCTGATCCCAGGACAGACATTTCTTCATTTCCTCGTTCAAAACAGGGAATCAGTGAAACTGACTGACTAGAAGGCAACAACTAGCAGCTCAGACAATGGCTCCTTGATCTGCTTTCAAGTGCGGCCACGCCAATGCTCAGGACCACTTGGTTTACCATCATAGTGATAGAAAACAGTACGGAAAGGCAGCTCATTTCCGTGAAGTTGACTGATGAAATAATGGAGTGGTTGACCAAGTAACATTTCAATATGTTGAATGGCTCCATTATCTGATCCTACATTTATACTGGTTCCAACACTAAAAAATGGCTGCTGGATTAGATTTTTCTCCACCAGAAACTCGTGAATAGTTTTAGCAATCTGCTTTTCGAGTCCAGTCTTGGGAGTCACATATGTGAGATATTCATTGCCAGGCTCAACCATGATGACATAATGATCTTGCACCATCATTCTCGAACTCCATTGATTGGTTTTCTCATTCTTTATCATCACACGAGTGGCGGTCTTCTTAACATCAAAATACAGTGACGTTATATTTTCAAAACTAGCTATCTGAATTTGTTGCCTCTTCAATCAGTGATTTTGTATCGCATCTCGTAGCTTATGTGGTCCTTTTTGATAATGCCATAACTAACTAGGCAGCGAATTATCCTCAACATAAAAAATGTTACCCGATCTCTATGTTTTTGATCAAACTGTCTACTGGCTCTGTCGGTATCATGCATCTCTCTTAGAGACACTCTGTCCGACATCATCGTCACTTTCATCTCAATCACTGCAATTTTCATCATCCTATCATCTCGCTGGCCAAGGAGGAAATGCACTTCAATATTTAGGAACATTTATATAACAATTACAGGCCAGGTGATATCCGTCACACTACTTAACTTTGCGTTACAGACAGGAGACAAGGGACAGTAAGAGTTACAGATATCAAACATGCAGCTCTTTGCCCACATTCTTGTTTTTATTAACTTCACTTTTCCTACTGTATATTTTTCACAAACTTTCCTCAATAGTTTGCTGGCAAAAAAAAAAACAAAAAAACAGCAGGAGCCGCATTTCCCATCACGGGTAGAAAGGTTTCTATTTTCTTGAAATTTTATTTATTTATAAATTATAACGGAGAGTAAGGCTGACCTTTAGATCAATTAATAGCGAATGTTCCCTATATGGAAACGGCTAACGTCACTATTCTCATTACAAAATCTTTAGCTAATACCCTATCTTTTCTCACTGTTTACATTAGCAATACCGACTTCTTCAAATAATTTATTTCTGGTTAATCCACTTTTCGATTATTACCCTTTTAATTATTCTCAAATCTCTTTTTACAACAGTCTTTGGACTGTTTTTTTTTTGTCTTATCTTGTTAATATTTTCAGTGTCTTTATTTTTTGGTTCCATAATCTCCGCCTAAGATTTTCAAAATTTCCAAAGTTCCTATCACTTAATAACATTAAAATATCTCGTTACACGTTTGAGTTTATATCTGCTTTTTACAAATCAAAACGATCTTTTATATCTGAAATGAAAAAATGCATAAAACTATACATTACACACACACACACACACACACACACACACACACACACACACACACACACACACACACACACATATATATATATATATATATATATATATATATATATATATATATATATATGCAAATATATATATGTGTACATACACACACACACACATATATATATATATATGTATTTACATACACACACACTCACATATATATATATATATATGTACCCCCATATATATATATATATATATATATATATATATATATATATATATATATATATATATGCGTGTGTGTGTGTGTATGTATGCATGTATGTATGTATCCATGTATAAGCTTAACAACTTTCGCGTTGTACATTACAATCTTAGAAGGGAAAAATTGACAAGAAAGTTTAAATAGAAATAAGAAAGAAAGTGTAAGCTTATGAAAGAGAAGAAAATGAGGAAAAAAAGCTTCCAAAATAGTAAAACGAAAGAGGAAATAACAAGAAGAGAAGGTCGAGTAAAGAGCTAATTTTGATGCGGACAGAGAGCGGGAATTCGGATAACTGCCTCTTCATAATAACACGTGCGAATGTAATCCTTATATTACAGCGGTAGTGAGTATGCGACTCTACACAAATAAATAAATATTGAAAATAACTATCAGAATAGAAACAGATGTAACACATTGTAATTAATAAAAAGACACAAGTACCTTCCTTTAATCGTCTGAATCTGTCTTGCACATTTATAAATCTAACATTCATTCGTGCATTGACTATTGCTGCCATTTTCTGGTTTGGTGCTATATATCTCGAGATTCCCGACAAAATCCAAAGATGGGCTTTAAATTATATCGGCCATGACTTGGCATCATGACTGCAGTCAATTTCCCACGACGTGACGAGGCTTTCCTCTGTCTTTTCCATAAATATTTTCATACAGTTGTTCTAATCAGCTCTCCTCTTTGGTATCTCAACCGCATGCATTTAAGCGTACGACTAGATTGGCTATTAGATGTCATCGTTTTACTGCTGAATTAGCTAGATGGTACCGTAAGTTCTATTCTAATAAATAATTTTTTCATAATCTCACCTGTGTGAGACTCTCCTGCTTTCTTGCTTTCCTGTCTCCTGCAACCTTAAAAATAAATAAATAAATACAACGTCAATCGCCATATTCTGTCTTTCTGAATCCTGTTCTTTTATTTTCATATTGAATCAATTGCTAGTTCTACTGCTAGGAAAGTTGGTTCATTCTGTCAAGCCATACAAATGTTTTGCTGTTGAACTAACTAGATGCAACCGTCTATTCTGCAATTTATTTACCGTATATACACGCGTATCATGCGACTTTTGAAAACCTAATTTTGGAGCTAACACACGAGATATAAAATTAGTGCATGTACTGCTGATCCTATATATTCATTTACTGTAGTCAAATTAGATTTAAAATTAGGTCAGAATAGGTCATAATTAGGTCAGAATATACGCATGTATATATAGTACTCGCAATCTTTGCCAGGGATTTCTTGCTTCCTTGCCACCTTCAATCTGCAAACATTTAAAGGCAATTACCATCTTCTGTCTTCTTGAATCCTTTGCTAAATCCTCACTTCTCATTCCCTTCCAATCTCAGTAACCCCTTGAGTATTAATGTCATTATCGACTTGCCTGGATTGAAATAATTAAAAAAATATATAAACAAGTGTAAATCTCATAAAATATCATACTCAAACTGAAGATAAACTGAAAATCAATTACAGATGACTTAATACGATTACTGTTGATACTTCACAGGATAAATTCTCAAATGACGTTTGAAATAAAGACAAGTAAATGTTTCAAGTAAAAAAGAACAGTCAAAACTATTGATCTCTGAGCGATAATCTACAATCTAATGATTCCATGTATGTGGACTTGTATTTTTGCTATCCTTACAAAAAAAGGCACATTGTAGCGAAACTTTTATAAACACAATATCGTTAAAATGCTCTATCTTAGTGAAAGTTCAATCGAGTCGACGATTTCTGAGTAATCATTTTTAATGCACATATTATCAGAAGTAGCTGTCCAAATACGATAACTCCAGTTCTGTGAGTTACAAAATTGTTTCTCTCCTGCTGTTTGCATTTTCTCGCCCCCCCCCAATATAACTTCTCATATTCCCAAGGAATAAGATGTATATCCGCAGAGGATTATTTTTGTCCGAAAGCAGTTTTGTTTCTGATTGAATTCATTTGTGCGTTGTCCGAGTGTCGTTAGATTTCAACATAACTCTGGCGTTTGCAAAAACCAGTCTCTTGGAATCTCGGAATACACACCATACTATGGTTCATGCAGTATCACATGTCTGAAAAATATCTTGTATGAATTCTGCATCTTTCATTTTTATTCCGCTTCTTTCATGTGCTCATTAGTCGATTTATCTTCTGGATGTTCATTGTCCGAGAAGATCATGAAACACCTGCAATTCAAAGTCCAGGAAACAAAAGCCTTTATTATAAACAAGTTGTTTTGCTTTTACCCGACTGCCGTATTAATTGAACAAGTTCAGTTCCTTTTTAGAAACAGGGTTTGCAGATTACTGTTGAACAACTTCATATTAGCCATTATTATTAGAGAGGATCAATCCCTTTGTATACTGGAGCCATCAGATTGTAGACTGGAGCCATCATTTTGTAGACTGGGGCCAGGTCTTTGTAGATCGGTGCCAAATCTTTGTAGACTAGATCCATTACATTGTAAAGCGGAGCCACCCTTTTGTAGACCGAAACCAGATCTTTGTAGATTGGAGCCATCAACTGATATTCTACTTACGAAAAATAGTTAATGATAATAATAGTAAAAGTTGGTATAAATCGCCCTAAGTAGGATATATTGTTTGATCGATTTGTTTTTAGGACTTAGCAAACTTTTTATGGGCTATCTATTTTTGTTTTGGATTGTAAGAGGTTGCTTACAGTACTCGGTGTTCCCTAGCGGTTCTCCATCTAAGTACTGACCAAGATCGACGCTACTTAACTTCGGTGATCGAACGGGAACCGGTGTTGTCAACGTTATTTAACCATAAGCAGGCAGGAATAGCTTAGACTAGGCTATTTTATAACCCAAGATAGGGACTAATATGTAGGCTTAATCATACGCGAATATTATTTTGGATTAGGTTTCTGTTGTACATACATTTCCTCCCGGGTTCCAACCAAAGATCTAAGATCAGAAATCGCTTCATGACATTTACCACTGATATTTTTTGTAAAAAAACAAAAGAAAACAAAACAAAGATCACACACATTTTATATAGATAACACTCTTCATAATGTGTGAGCTGTACTTGTGAGTACAGTTTTTGTATTTCTTTAAGGCATGGGCTACCAGGAATCCTTTGAGTCTAGCGAAACCTTTTCCAATCAATCCGCCGTCTCCAACTATAATCAACATTTTTGATGCCCTCGTGTGCTAAGTTTTTAGATTTTCTTTTCAAGATCCTTATATTTTGATAGTTTTTTTTAAGATCTTCAAAGATAAATTCTAATCTGCAGGGACTTCCATGTCAATAAGAAAGCACATTCTGTTTCTGTTGTCATTGATCACGATGGAATGGCGATTAGATTTGATTATTCTGTCTGTGTGTATTGTAACGTCCCATAAAATTGTTACAAGTAGTCGGGTCTGGTTGATGTTCATACCAGTTTCTGACAGTTTCCTTCCCGGAAAACTGACATATTTTCCAGTGCAGAAATTGACCCACTCTGTCAACCGATTTGTTATTACTATTATTATTAGTAGTAGTGGTAGTAGTAGTGGTAGTAGTAGTATTCTCGTTTTATATTCTGTATGCAGACAAAGACAAAAAAAAAGAAAAAAAGAAAGAAAAAGAAACTTTGTTCGCTTCTCCGACTCTTTCTGCCTCTTTTTCTTTCCGAGCATATCGCAAGACTTATCTCTGAGATCAATGGCCGCTGATTGAGAAAACACTGTGCATACACTGTCTGTTCAATAAGTCAGAGACAATTTGCATATTTCCTTTTGATTGAAAGCTGCCAAAATGAAAATCGACGTCTATTGATGAAATTTTACAATTACCTATCAACTTATAACCAAGTTGTTTTCCCTGATACATCTTTGTCTTCGTTTCTGTCGGAGGGGAAAATCAAATTTTCAATTGATTTTTACGAAATTTAAACAGAAGTTGGCTTTGACCCACACAATGTTTGTTTTATTGAATAATTCTTTCCAATTCTTAACAAATATTTCATTAAAGTTTAACTTAGGACCAGGCAACCCCCCCCAAAAAAACAACAAAAGCAAAAAGCAGTGCATCAAATTACGGTATTTCTGTGAACACCGCTAATAACGGTCATTTTTTATGGTTTTAAAATGTTATTTTTAGATTTTTTTTAACACAGACAATGTATAGCACGACAGTGTCCTTCAAACAGGTTGTTATTCCACAAATAACAACAATCACGATATGCCTTTTTAAGGATAGGGTGAAATATGTAAAGTCTCTATTCGCAAATAAGCTCAATTTAAATGTTATTTTACGTTTAAATGACCGAATGGATCGAGTCAATTTCTTTGTATTTAATAAATTCGAACCTGGAGAATCTAATAAGGCACATGGCGAAATTTGAAACAAATGAAATTTTTTGCAATGTAAACGAATTGATTTTCTTGCAAAGTAAACACACCACGAACATCGTATTCAAAGAAAGATTATGCTGAATTGATCTGCTAAATAAAGATTTTATTTAGAAAATAACCTGCAATATAAATTATCTCCCTTGCTTAAACTCACTAAGCAGAGTTTTGCGTAAGATCTGGCGGTGAGCTGCGATCTAATGGCCCCTAGAAATCTCATTATAGAATATTATAAAAAAACAATTAGTTTAATAAAACACTGGATATTAATTTAACATGTATTTAAAATTTCATCAATATTGGTTCACGGGTTTAGGCGGCAACTTGATTTAGACAAACATAAATTGCCATATATACATATATATTTATATATATATATATATATATATATATATATATATATATATATATATATATATATATATATATATATGTATATATGTATATATATATGTATATATATATATATTTATATGTATATATATATGTATATATATATATATGTATATATATATATATATATGTGTATATATATATATGTGTATATATATATATATGTGTATATATATATATATATATATATATATATATATATATATATATATATATATATATATATATATATATATATATAATATCTGGATAAAATAAATGAAACAAAATTGGGTGTTTTTTTTATGAAAGTATTTATTTCTGTGTTTTTGTATATATTTAATATTTCAGACCACCTCGGTCTTTCCTCAGAAATACTTTCATAAAAAAACACCCAATTTTGTTTCATTTATTTTACCCTGATATTATATACATATCAAGAAAGTATACGTGGCCTCTCATTATGCTATATATATATATATGTTTATATATATATATATATATGTATGTATATATATATATATATATATATATGTATATATATATACATATATATATATATACATATATATATATATATATATATATATACATATATATATATATATATATATATATATATATATATATATATATATATATATACACACACACATATATATATATATATGTGTGTGTGTGTGTATTAGGAACATAGTCAAAAATATCGTCCATCAATATATTACTAAACATCATAGATTCACATGCTTACTTCTGAGCATAGTTCCCACCTCATTCAGTGGGAGTGTTCCACATCTGAATGGAGCTATTATAAGCAGCAAGACCTTGATTAAGACATTGAGGACTTTTCAGGAGCGTGCAACCACCTCTTAGTTGCTGTTGTTCTCTCTTCACTCTGACCCGGGGTGGTAGCATCTGCTAGGGTGCCAGCTATGGGCAAATAGCGAATACCCCTCTCTCACCCTAAAAGCAAACACTATGAAAGTATAAAAAATCATTTTTATTTTAAAATGACCAGTAATACATATTTATAGTAGAATAACGTATAATATATTTTATAACTGTTGGAGCGTACCTACGGACGATAAAGCGTATGTCCTAATTCACATAAATACAGTAGGAAATACTGTATGTTAGTCTGCAGTCAGAGATTCGTCTCCAGCTGTGCTGGTCAAACTCTGTTCCTCTAGACAGAGAGTATTCCCAGACGAGGCTATGTCGAAGGGCAGAGTCTCGTCTCGGGAAACAGCTACCCGACCTCGTTTATATGGGGTCAGCAGGGAATTTTTGGCCGAGTCTAAGGGCCCGGATACCACAGATTAAATTCGGCCTTGTGTCACATCTGGCCGCGTGTGTAGGTTGGTAGATATTTGCAGTTGGAGATTCATTGTGGAATTCACTTGACACACTTCTAGCAGTTGGCTACTTCTTCTACGCGCCACTGGCAAATCTTTTGTGTGTTGTTCTTGTCCGAAGTATTATCGTTCATTACCAATCTTCATTTGACTATTCTGTTCAGTAACCTTCCTTAGGTTACAACAATAGCAAAATGATCAACCTGATATTTTTAATAAGGGTGATTGTTATGGTGAAACACACCTATTCTATAGTTATTAGACTCTCCCACCTAATATAAGTAGAAGTAGTAAGAGGAACGAGGGTCAGTCGACGGCAGTCGACAGCCTGAACGGTTGAACTCTCTGCCTAGGGGCGGAGAGGAATCCAAACGGGGCTACGCCGAAGGGCGGAGTCTCGTTCGGGGAGGTAAACCGGCCCTGAACCCGTTTATACGGGTTCAAAGGGTATATATTTTTGGCCGGGCCCACGGGCTCGGGGATCCCACGTTAAACCGGCCTTGTGCCACATGATACCCTCGTGGGGGGGGGTGACTAAATATTAGTCGATGTCGGACGACAGTAGTCGACAGTTAGTCGAATACGAAAGTAGTCAGCGACCACAACAAGATTACTCTGCGTAATACCTATTATATCAAGTTCCTAACGTTTGGTACGTGGAACTTATTTAGGACCGATTTTAGTACAAATACAAGCCTCCACTGCGAAATAACTCCACAACAGTGATATGGCGCTAAACAAAAGCAACCAACCAACATGAAAGAACTCTTTCATGACATTAAAATCCATATAATATTCTACCATTTCTTAAAGAAATCAAATCTATTCCAAAATGTAATTTCAACAAAGTTAGTTATGTGCCATGCGTGATACACGCACAGGCGATCCTGTATCTTTCGATACATGACTGACGAGGCAGGTTTTTCCAGCAGTAGGTTGCCATTACTTTCTACTGTAGACCAGTTGCCATCCAAGGCTATAGAACCCGATCTGTCCTGCTATTTACCCATAGGTGGGAGGAGGAGAAGATTCATAACGATCCCAAGGGTATTAGCACGTAAGTGAATGTAATGGATTTGACTGGAATTCGAACTCGGCTCTCCGATTCCTCCACCCGAGCCGTTATCCATTACTCCACCGTGCCTCCTCCAACTTCAGCAAAACAACATAAACACACACATCACCACTTCTAGTAATGTTTATGTCCTTATCCAATATACATGCACAAAGGCTGAATATCACCTTCCATGTACATATATCATATTTTTATTACCTCAAAGCTCTGAAGAAAATAAAAATTCGTCATTTAATGACTCATAAGGAGTTGATATGACGTTAAAAAAATAAATAAAAACAAAATCATCGTGCTTTTGATGTAGCCAGTTCCTGGCAATAGTTTTCACTTCTTTATCCCCACCTGACATCGCACCTCCAAACGTCTATCTCGTCGGTTCAATGAAAGACGCCCGATTATAGTGGTGATGAAGAAGTAAAAACAGCTGTACGGAATTGGTTACATTAGGAGCCAGGCAAGTTTTACAAGGCTGCGATACATGCCCTCATATTCAAACATAACTTGTCCAATGTCTGAGCACTTTCGGCTTTCATAAAGCCATTATCAAAGATGCCTTTATTTGTGCGAAGTTAGTTTCTTCATTTCCAAATATCGTTTCATTATTACTTCAGCTGAGATTTCGTGTTTTTTGTTTATTTTCATTAATAAAATATATTTAGTAAATTTGTTCTAAAAGTGAATGATGTCTTACGTGTTGTTGATGCTTAATGAAGCAACAGAAATGTGGTTCTACATAAGGATACTGAGAATACCATGGAGCGAATATGTATGCAACGGCGAAGTTTTAGAGAAAATGGAGAGAAAAAGGAAACTTATATCTAACATCATGAAGAGACATTTGAGTTTTCTAGGGTAAATAATGAGGAAGGAGGGTTTGGAATATCTGATACTCAAAGGACAGATTGAAGGCAAAAGGAACAGAGAAAAACAGCGGATAACATATTTGATGAGCTTAAGTAAATCGATGATGGAATGTGCTTTAGGAGAAATAAAAGAAAGACAAAGTTTATTAAGATCTACCAAGAACAAGAAAGTGTGGAGGATCATGATCGCTTACGTCCCGAGGGATGCGGCACATAGAAAAAAAGAATGTGATATAGCATTTTTGTGTTATTGGTAAATATTTGTCGTTTTATGTGCATTTTAATGCTTTGGTTGTGTCGGAATATATATATATATATATATATATATATATATATATATATATATATATATATATATATATATATATATATGGCATGGTCTAAAAGTTCTGTGGACCACCGATCGTCTTTTCCAAATAAGTTATATGTGTGTCCATTCTTAATATAACTTATCTGGATGTCTCTCACCATTTTCTTCTTGTAAATTGCTTTTTAATTCTTGTTTGCATTGGTCATTTCATTTCTTTTGTCACGTTCCAGAAGTAACTACGCCATCTTACCTTCCTTTTGGAATTCTTTTTTTTTCTTTTCTAGTTGGTATTCTCCCTGTTATTTGTCTGCTTCAATTCGAGTTAAATTTCACATTAGAATTGTTCATAATCTTGATTACAATTAATCTCAATATCTAACAGCCACCGTGTTTTTTTTTTATTAATTTTCTTTCCACTTTTACCCTGCCGCTACAGGCCTTTCACTCCTGCATGTTTCCACTCAATTCTCCTAATATACTAGAATGTCAGTTAACATTGCATGGTTTGAAGTTCTGCGACCGCCGATCATCTTTTCATTTAAGGTATATGTGTCCATTCTATGATATAACTTAACTGGAAGTCTACCCAAGAATTGATTTTCTTCTTGTAAAGTCTTTTCAGAGGTAGGTCTCTCTCTTTTTATCTCTTTGTGGAATTTCTAATGGACATCTTGACTTTAAAATGTAGGCCCTCTTTTTCTTCTTTTTTTAAATAGCAGTAGATAGGTCTTACTATCGCCAGGTCCATACTACATCCCCTTCTCTTGAACAGGAGTAGAGGTTCATCCCTTGTTTCATGTTTAGCAAGGGGTTCCCGGTTCCTTTCTTTCTCTCAGACTTTAATATTGGTGCTGTCATGTATTTTTTGTGATATGTGCGGATGGTGGCAACATCTCTTCATTCTGAGCGTACCGAGTTGGCAGTTTTCTGGTTGCTGTTCTCGACTGGTAGTTAGAAGCCCGAACTCTTGCGCAGCTTATTCAGAGGCTGCTCTGATCAACGGTCGCATAATACCGGGGTTCTTGCAGTGCCATGTCGCGCACGGAAGGGGGTCCCAGTAAGCATTTTCGGTAGGCAACTCCGAGGTTACACTATGTTGCAGTCTACGCCAGCTCACTTCCTGCACATGTTACAGCTGACGACCGACTCCTATTACTAGCCTAGGCCTTTCCTTACCAAAATAACACATCATGAATATAAAAAACCCAAAGATATACACCTAAAGCAGCTCATCAAAAAAAGCACTTAAACCCTTTAACCTTTCTTTCTCCAACATTAGTTGTATTTGTACCAACTTCTGCCTGAACTGGGTATGACGATAAACTACATCCGCGTCCTAGGTATGACGATAAACTACATCCGCGGCCTGGGTAAGAGGTTAAACTACATCCAACAGCAAGGTCTCTGATCAGGAAGTTTTGAGGAGTGCGGAACCACTCTTCATTGCTTGTGTTCCCAGGTCCATTCTGACCCGGTCTGTTCGGGTTCCAACTATGGGCAAATAATTAACCCCAAAACTGTGGTCAAACACTATGTAATTGTAAACATACGTTTTCATACCAGAAATACTTTGTAAAAAAAATATTACCAGTTATACTTTTTGAAAAAATATTTTTGAAAAAGAAAATATAACCAGAAATAGATCTTTGAAGGGAAAAATTTTACCAGTAATACAGTTGATAAAAAAAATTAACAGCAATTACACTTTTGTCGGCATTAAATAACTCCTGGAGGTTGATATACAGTAAAAAACGAAAAAAGAATCAAAAAAAGAAAACAAAACAAAACAAATTCTGCAGTGTGGAATCGGTCCTTTTCGAAAGGTCTCTCAACATCCAAGCTCTCTGGTAAACTAATCTTATCTCTTTAATCCCCTCCTTTGTATTCCCGATTCCCCGCTACCTTCCTTTCATTAGAAAATACTCTAATGTCCTCATGCATGGGCTGAGAGTTTATGTCCGCGAACATCTTCTGCTGGCTAGGTAACACTCTCTTGAATCTCCAGACCATTCTTACGTCTGTTTCGATCTGTCTCTAATTAACTCAGTGAGCTATACCTTCTTTATCTACCGTTCCTCTTCCTCTTAACGCTGTTGCGTGCTAGATAGTTTTTTCCGATAATATAGACAAGCCCATCTTCCTACACCCATTTGCAAATATATTTGTGTTCGGTGACTTCAACGCCCACGGTAGCAACTGGCTAAGACTCTGTCACAGACCCCGCTTACAACCAAACTTTTCCGTTCTCAATCCCTCACGCAAATGGTTGACTCCCCAACGCGTTTCCCCAGTAACCCTAACGGACATACTTTTCTTCTCAACCTCCTTTTTACCTCTATCCCTGACTATTGTCGTGCTACGCAGCTCTGGAAACTCTGATCATGCGGTAGTGTCTGTAAACATCTCCTTCCGTTCCCCCCATCAGCCAAGAACTTCGTACTAACAGAATAACATTCTGTTATCACCGAGCAGGTTGGGACTTGTTTCGTGATTTCCTTCGTAATGTCCCTTGAAATTAATCGTCCTGTTCAAAAATGCACGTCTGAAGTCTCCTCCTGGGGGAAAGCCGGTATGGATGCGTTCATCCTAGTAAGGAAATATCAAGTTGAACCGCATTCATCTCCTCGGTTTTCACCTGCATGCTCGACCGCTATAGCCCACAGGAATCATTTTCTTCCGACTGTACCAGAGAAACACGTCTGATTACCACAGACGTCTATTTGTCTACGCTGTTTCTGATCTGTTTTACTTACGTTAACGGTCTGTTGATTTTCTTCAAACCTTCAACAAAGCCTCATTGACATATGGCGAGATAGGATGTTAGTGTAAGCTAATGTCAAACACCGCCATAATATAAAAGTATTGAATTTAAACAAAACTAAGGAGATTTGGCTACATTCAGACTTTTAGGAAACGTGGTTATTGTAAAAACTATGATGGTCTTCTATGTATCATGTCTCTTCAGAGGTTTGCCGATCATGGTCCTCCACATCTTCCTTCCTTTGAAGCTATTACTAAATGTCTTTTGGTTATCTCTCCTAACCCATGTTTAATCAACCTCGCTTGCTAGGTTATGGCTTGTTTTCGTCTATTCCTCTTGCCTTCAAACTTTCCTGTGAGTATTAAATTTGCAAGCCTTCTTTCCTCATTATGTGTAATAGAAATTTCAGCTGTCACTTCCTGATGCTAAGTGTAAGTGTTAATTTTGTTTCTGTTTCCACCAAAACTTCGTCATTGATCACATATTCAGTGCATGGCATTCTCAACATCCTTCTGCAGAACCACATTTTCGTTGCTTCAAGTCTCTTTTCATCTGTGACAAAAATGTCCAGCATTCACTACCAATAGGAGGACTGATATTACGTAACAAGTCAGTACACTTTTCTTTGTTTCTGTTGCTTCAAGTCTCTTCTATATCTGTGAGGAGATTGTCCGGTATTCACTGCCATGAAGGAAGACTGATATTACGTAACAGTTCAGTACTCTTTTCTTTGTTTCTGTTGCTTCAAGTCTCTTCTACATCTTTGAGGAGATTGTCCAGTATTAGCTGCCATGAAGGAAGACTGAGATTACGTAACAGTTCAGTACTCTTTTCTTTGTTCCTAATGAGATTTTCCTGTTTCTTAATAATTTGTTTATCCTTTGGAAGCGGGCCTCTTTCGCTATCCCAACGTGCCTTCGGATTTCCTCCTCGCCCTTTCTCTGTTAAAATTCTTCCCAGATATTGGAACTATTGTAATTGAAACCAAAATCATCAAAATGCGTATATTAATCTGAATGTAAAAGATTATAATAATGAATGATCCATAATCCGACAAATTCTGATATGTAAGATTTAAATATAGTTAACATTTAAAAATATTAACTGAAAGTTTCTTTCGTGGTTACTGTAAAATCGGAACCATTAGTTGACTAGAGAAATGACTGCGCTGGCTTAGTTTTCACACTTTCCAGAAAAAAATGAACAAATAAGTTAAAAAAAAAATCAGTGTCTTCCACCGTTAACCATTCGTTCGATAAGCTGTAGAAATTGGCACCAATTCTTCCCAGACAATTTTTGGAAAATGTCTCGCCAGCTTGACACTTCGGAAAAAATCTTTAGTTATTTTCGTCAACTAAGCGTGAAAAGACGGCGGTTATTTTGTTTGTTTTATTGAAATCTTGTCAAACGCTTGAAAAATGACCATCGTAGTAAATCATTCACTTTTTTGTATGTAGAGTCAGGTTAATTAGAGTCAGCGTAAGTTTCTCCTCCACATTAAGCACCCGCGTGCGCTCACACACAAACACACACACACACACACACACACACACATATATATATATATATATATATATATATATATATATATATATGGCAATTTATATTTGTCTAAATCAAGTTGCCGCCTAAACCCGTGAAACAATATTGATAAAATTTTACATACATGTTAAATTAATATCTAGTTATTAAACTAATTGTATATATATATATATTATGAAATAGACTAAGTCCAACAATTATTTAAATATATTTTCTGTTTATACGATATTTTTTTATAAATACAAATATTGAAATTTTATAATAGACAGTATTAACTACATTTACTCGCCTGAATATCCGAGAAATTTTATAAAAAATATGTGTCCTACACATAACCCTCATTTAGCCTGATGTGCTATACCATTTAGCTACAGAGGAAGCGTCTGGTTAGCAAAGTCAGATTACTGTTTTTAAATAACAAACTTCTCATGAATTTTTTCTCGAACGATCATATCTGTTCGAAGCGTATCTTAACGTAAACAAATGACAGCATATATTAGTCCGACAATTATAATCTGTTAATACGTTATTTTTATAGATACAAATGTTTAAGTAAATACTCTGTTTATATAAAGTAAACAGTATTATCTATATTTACCGGCCTGAATGTCAGAGGAATTTTATAGAAAATCTGAGTCCTCCGTCAGGAATCGAACCTGTATCTTACACGGAACCATCATTTCACCTGACGTTCTATACCGTTTAGCTACAGTAATTTGAATTTGCTAACCGGGCGCTTCCTCTGTAGCTAAATGGTAGAGCACGTCAGGCTATATGAGGGTGCCGTGCAGGATACAGATTCGATTCCTGTCGGGTACACATATTGTCTATGAAATTTCTGGGACATTCAGGCCGGCAAATGTAAATACTGTTTATTATAAACAAAGCATTTACTTAAAATTCTATCTATAAAAATAACGTATAAACATAAATAAATAAATAAAAATAAATAAATGATAGACTCACCCGTCGAGTTCGACGTATGAGGTTCCGAGGACTACGAACTAATTATCTGCATGCCTATAACGGGCATGACTTTTGAGGCTCGAGAATTGCACAAAAGACCATAAACAGTACAGGAGAATGTATTGTATCCAAGTGCAGCAGGAACACTGTTCGATGTCTTATTTTGCTTTCTCGTTTCATGTAGTCGACTGAGGGTTGCTTCTCAATGCAGCTATATCAATGTTGTACTTCTTTAGCTCCAATGCGACCACAGCTGTTTTCCTTTCTGGTGCTGAGTTGTTGTCTTGGAGAGTTCGTACATTCCAAGTGCCAAGATGAAGATGATGTTTCGTAGAGTTTTTCGCGGTAGCCGGATATGTGTGGAACTAATTAGATGCAGTTGTCAGAAAACTAACAAAATGATTTGTTATAAGTGGTGAAGGCCTGTGTAGGACCACCCACTCTTTTTGGATCTGTCGATAAAAAAGTAACGGTGCAAATGACTTGCCACGTAAACTCCGAGCGACAGTCCTCATGTGTTATTATCGCGGAGTTTAACCCGGATCAGTCAGTATCAGCCAGTACACGCCTCTCGGCAGACACATGCAATATAATGACCGGGTTAAGCTGTCATAAGTTTTCCTTCCCATCTGAAGTCTTTTTTATCGTGTAACCGACACTAAAAGGAAGGATTGCTAACCAAAGCTCAGAGAGACTCTTCGTCCTATTCAAGGGCAGCTAACCCGCGCCAGTTCTCAACCTGGTACTTTACATAGCTCCGCGGGATATATATATATATATATATATATATATATATATATATATATATATATATATATATATATATATATGCAAGTTTCATTAAAAACGACAGACAAGGTACTACGGTTAAGTTTTTTATTTAATTTTTCTTGTGTACGAACAAGAGCTTTTTTTGCTGGACAAAGGGTGTGTAAGCAAAGAAAGCTCTTGTTCTTACACAAGAAAAATTAAATAAAAAACTTAACCGTAGTACCTTGTCTCTCGTTTTTAATGAAACTTGCATAAAAGAAGGATTGCTGCCTAAATATACAACTATATATATGTATTAGCGAAATTTGTTTTTTACGATGAAAGTATATTTTTTGGTTCCATGGAACACGCGCATACAAACATGAGTGCTGTATTCAGTTAGGACGGTACTTGAAACATATGTATTGCAGCCTTAGCTGCAACTGGTGTGCCTATGACAAGATAGACTGACGGATCCGATCCTTCTTGAGGCTGTTTCTGAATTCAGTTTTACTTCTCTTAGAAGCTAGGGAATCCAGTCTGCCTTGCTATTTAACTCATAGGCAGAGGGAAAAGAGAAGAATTACTATTATCCAAATGGTTCAAATAGGTCTGGGAATGAGTTCGTGTTTTTCCCAAGGACATTTATGCGAAAAGTATTCGGTAACAGGCCAGGGGCCTGAAAATTAATTCGGTGTGATGGCTCCTTTTTCTGCACACTACCCGCAAAACATCCACATCTCATATAAATGTGTTCTTGTAGTTGATCTTGGAAGAATGCATTTTGAAATCAACAAATCTAAACGACGAATGCCTCAAAGCGTAAAACCAGAATGTTGATACGTATAGATCTATGTTTCTTTCTATTTCATTTAGACGTATGAACAAACTTAATGGCGGATAGGTTCTCACTGGAAAGCCAAAATTTATTTGGTAAGAAATGCTGCTGTATAGCAAACTTCAGTTTATAAACAAACTCTTTCACGCTGACTCGCTGCACTTCGTACAATTAATTTCAGAAAAATACCTTAAGAAAAAACTCAAATTCCCTGACAAGATTTTAAAGAGAAACAAACGAGAATTAAAAAAATATCGACTTTTACTTTAGTAGCGGCAATTCGCCACCCTTTTTTCAGATAAAAAGGAAGGCAGACGTGTGTGCGTGTGTGTGTGTCTATATATATATATATATATATATATATATATATATATATATATATATATATGATAGTGAAGATTTTTAAAATGTGTTATAAAATGTAAATTTTTCAAAAATAGATTCGCACATACTAAATTTAAATAGAAATTTAGACATAGTTGATTAATATAATTCCGGAAACAAAAGCCATTTACAAAGTTTCTACAAACATAATCGTCGCAAAAAGCTAGCGCCGAACTACTAGATTCCTTCAGTAATATAAAAAATGCGAAAGAAAACCCACCGGATATATATATATATATATATATATATATATATATATATATATATATATATATATGATGTCGTTCCGAGAAAGGTAAAAACAGCTTATTGACACACCTACTTCCATTAATTATATATATATATATATATATATATATATATATATATATATATATATAGATATATATATAGATATATATATATATAGATATATATGAATGATACGTTGTATGGATATGATTTTATGTTAGCTCTATCACTGATATTGAGTGATTTTCTCTGGATACCGCGCATATGAATATATATATATATATATATATATATATATATATACACTGCATGCCAAATTATTATCGAGATAATTGTTTCTCATATTTCAATGACCGTCCAATCAATTCACACAAAACTTACACATAATGATGGCAACACTGACCTGCGCAATCACTGAAATTTTCGTACTGATCTGCGCAATGTAAACAAACTGGCGCCATATTTGTTATCAGTACGGTGATTTGAGCGTGCCAAATTATTAGAAAAGTGTCAGAATTTAGTGAAAAGATGGGCCGTAAAGCCAGTTTAAGTGATGCTGAAAAGAAAACTATCACCTCAGGCCTCTCAAAAGGTAAATCTACCCTAGAAATTTCTAAAATGATAGGGAAGTGTCATCAAACAGTGAAACAGTTCACCGCCGACCCTACACAATTACGCAAAAGGGCAGGTAAAGGCAAGCCGAGGGTTATTTCACGTCGTCTCATGTCACGACTTAAACGAGAGGCCACGAAGAACCCTGGACTTGCCAGTCAAGAGCTTTTCAGTCGCATTGGGGATCCTACTGTGTCTAAAAGTACTCGGTGTCGGTATCTGAAGTAAATAGCAACAACAGTCAAGCCTGTATCGAAGCCTCCGTTGACGAGAAATCACATTCAAAATCGATTGAAATGGGCCGAGGACAATATGAAGATTGACTTCTCTAAAGTTTTGTTCACAGACGAAACTCGAGCAACGCTTGATGGGCCAGGTAGATGGTGCAAAGGCTGGCTAATGAACGGACAGAATCGCCATCAGCATTTGAGACGTCAACAAGGCGGTGGAGACATAATGATCTGGGGTGGTATTATTGGAAAAACATTAGTGGGCCCATGGAGAGTACCAGATGGCGTCAAAATGATTGCTGATGCATACATAGCGTTTATGAAGGAGCATATTGAACCGTGGAGGAAAAGGCAAAGAGTTGCCTTCTGAAGGGCCATTGTTTTTATGCAAGATAATGCTCCTTCACATGTTGCTCACAAGACTACTGAATATTTGAAACAGTTAGGCTTCGATGGACCTCGAAAAATGAAGTGGCCAGCAAATTCTCCAGATTTGAACCCAATCAAAAACCTTTGGAGCATCATGAAGCGAAGACTGTACGCCAACGGACGACAATTCAGGTAACGCTGAGTTGGGGGAAGCAATTCTTGACATATCTCGCGGCATTACAGCAAATGACATCCTACAGTTAACAAATTCTATGGATCGTCGACTTCTTCAAGTAATTTCAAAACAGGGAAAGCACATTCCCTATTAATTTGTTTAAAACTGAGCCTTTGTTTGTATCTGTTATTATTTGTTTGATTATCTTATTTATTAGCTTCTTTTGATTATAAACATTCACGTGCAACATTAATAAGCCTTTTGTTTGCTCAATTCTGGGAATTTTACTAAACCTTTCTAATAATTTGGCACGCTCAAATCACCGTGCTGATAACAAATATGGCGCCAGTTTGTTTACATTGCGCAGATCAGTACGAAAATTTCACTGATTGCGCAGGTCAGTGTTGCCAACATTGTGTTTTTGAAATATTAGAAAAAAGTTATCTCGATAATAATTTGGCACGCAGTGTATGTCAAGCCAGTAGTCTAAAAGAATACTGTTTAAAAAACGGAGCGTCCGCTCACGTAAGTGTATATACTAAAATAACGTTTGAAGTAATAAAATATGTTGAACTGAATAAAAAGTTCATTAATTCTTGTACTATATATATATATATATATATATATATATATATATATATATATATATATATATATATATATATATATGTGTGTGTGTGTGTGTGTGTGTGTGTGTGTGTGTGAAACCTGTATCCTACACCGTTATATAACCTGACGTGATATATCATTTAGCTACAGTGGAAGCGTCTGATTAGGAAAGTCGAATTACTGTTTTTAAATCATGGGAACTTTGTAGTTTAATATTATATATATATATATATATATATATATATATATATATATTTGTGTAGGTTATTATTAAATTCCCTGTTTAGGAAAATCGTGACAGTATCTCAGCTTCTATCTCTCTCTATCTCTCTTCCCCTCTCTCTCTCTCTCTATCTCTCTTCCCCTCTCTCTCTCTCTCTCTCTTCACACTCTCTAAATCCGGCTGCTCTTACAAAGTTAACTTGGCCGCTACACTTGTGAAGGATCTCCAATCAGTGGTTACCTGGGGCAGTAAATGGCTTGTAAATTTTAATGTCTCCCAAACGAAACTGCTCTCCTTAAACCTCCATAGACCTCCCCATCAGCATGGTTGATGCTTGACTACTCCTTGGCAAACACGCTTTCCAATGATTTGCGATTAGAAAAAATGCAGTGAATCCATATCTTCTCGTCAGAGTCCATCTTATTACAAATCTACCATTCGTCCATTCATTGAGTATCATCGATATATCTGGTCTGCTGTGCCTGCTGTTCGTTTCAAGGTTCTCGAAAAAATCCACAGAAGGATCTACAATGTAATCGGTCTTCAATTGATATCTCGACTTCACTTTCTTATAGACGTGATGTGGTTTCCCTCTGTCTTTTCTACAAATATTTTCATGGAACTGTTCTGATGAGTTATCTTTCCTGGTGTCCCGACAACATGATTTTAAGCGTGCTACTAGATTGGCATCTAGGTTTCCCCTTTTACTGTTGAAATAGTTAAATGAAACCGGCCCATCTACACCAACAGTTTTTTCTCTCGCACTTCACGAGAGTGGAACTAATTTCCACTTACTTGCTTCCCTGATAACTACAACAATTTAAATTCAAAGTCAATCGCCATCTTCCGTTGACCCCCGTTCTTCTTTTATCCTTTTCTCATTCCTCTCTATATACAGTATTTTCCCTCAATTTCACTCTCTGTAACTCCCTGAATAATCTAGACATTATTTTTTTTCATCCATTCATATTCATGGAACATTTTCTTAATGTTACCATTTGTTATGGTGTTGAAGCCATAGAAAAATAACACAGACTCGGATATAAAGTTAAACGGTATATTATTCACGGAAACGTAGTACAAAATATGTGGACTGGAGAGTACTTCTCTCACTGGTGTCCTGACTCACTCATTCATACACTCACTCGGTGATACACTCTTGGTGACTCACACCTGGTGACTTCCCCCTTACTAGAAATTGGTAGCCACATTAGAAAGTGTGGAAGAGTCCATTTGTAGGTATGTCAAGTTCCCACAATACCATTACACATATTAAGGAAGGCGTTTTAGATTTTTTTTTAAATTCCTTTTATTTTTCCAATTACTTTCAATTTCATCCAAGATCATCTTCAGGGACAAATTGCAAAAACTAATCTAATAAATAGTTAGGAATAATTATGTAAATATCGCATGAAACACATTCTGTTGATTCAAAAATTAAAGTTAGCAAGGGAGGTAACTTAATTTATATATGTAAAAATTTAAAAACAAAATTACATTTTAAGTATTTTAAAATATTGTTTGTATAATTGTAATTTAAAAGAGCTACAATTTTGGTAAAACCTTGCTGTTAATAAAGGAATGAAGAAAAATTTATTCAGAAAATGATTCGTGAATTTGAAAGGATTAAAATTAAAATAAACATAATATGTCAAGGTTATTCACCCAAACATGCTTGAATATATATATATATATATATATATATATATATATATATATATATATATACAGTGGTTTTCGATAACCGTGACTCACCTGATTTTTTTACTTAAAATATTTTTCGCCTCATTGTTTTTGGGGTCAAACTAATTTTTAATCTTACTAATATAAAGATCCCTTCCCGACCACCGAGTGAAAAAATTTACACTCCCTAAGGTATTCTATTGATAATTATAATTTTGGATATAAATGAAATTTAGGGAAAAACTGTGCAAAAAAAGCGACTCACGTATTTCCTGCAACTACTAATCAGTAGAAACCTAACCTAACAACTTTAAATAAAGAATAATAGAGGTATAATTTATTTATAATAGGTAATATAGTTCGAAATATTTAATAATTTATGTGTCCTCCTTTATTTTGAATAATCTTTTCAACCCTTTTTCGCATTGACTTGAATAGGTTCTGGCAAATCTCATCTCCAAGCAATGAATTCCATTCGGATAAGAAATTCACAATCAAATCCTCTTTGTTGCTCAACTGCTTTCTCGAGAGCCTGTACTTTATAATGCTCCATAAGTTTTCTATGGAGTTGATGTCAGGAGATTGGGTGGCCATGTCATAACACTCACCTGATTCTATTCAAAGTATTTCTTTATCAATTTTGATTTGTGACAGGGAGCATTATCCTGCATAAAAATGAGCTTGGTGGGGTCGATTTGCACCCTTTCAGCAGAAGGGAGCAGACAAGACTCTAAAATTCTCTTGTACTGCTCGCTCCTGAGGGTCTTTTCAATAGGTTTTAAGAAACCAGTTCCATGAAAAGTAAAGCATCCCCAGAACATTATATTACGGATGCTTGACAGTACTTGCTGCTAAATTCAAAGAGCTTTCAAAGCTTCTTCTTCGTATCGCTTATCCTTTGAATTTAGCTCAACTTTCGTTTCATTGGAGAAGAGAAAATTTAGAAAAAAAATCAGGTGAGTCACTTTTATCGAACAAGACTATATATATATATATATATATATATATATATATATATATATATATATATATATATATTGACAATGTGAAAAAGTTTACTTGAGACGAGTTTCGTCCTTCAGGATTGCAGACTAAATTTGTTATGTTGGTAGGACTACACTTGCGCATGTATAGTCCTACAAAAAAAGTTTTTAAATTGCCAGCATACCTCTGCAGTTTTCGTGTGACACGTACCCTCCTTTAAGACATGGGACAAGGCATGTCACACAAAAAAGTTTTACACTTTGTTTTAAATATATATATATATATATATATGTATATATATATATATATATATATATATATATATATATATATTTATATGTATGTATATATATATGTATATATATATATATGTATATATATATATATTATATGTATGTATATATATGTATACATATATGTATATATATATATATATTTATATGTATGTATATATATGTATATATATATGTATATATATATATATATATATTTATATGTATGTATATATATATATATTTATATGTATGTATATATATATATATTTATATGTATGTATATATATATATATATGTATATATATATATATATACATATATACATATATATATATATATATATATATATATATATATATATATATATATATATATATATATACACATATATATACATATATATATATATATATATATATATATATATATATATATATATATATATATATATATAGATAGATAGATAGATAGATAGATATACGTGTGCGTGTATGTTCTGCCCGGAAATAGCGAAGCCTTTAGAGAAAATGAAGATAAAAGGAATTGAGATGACTATAACTGTCAAATACTAATGGTTTGGCACTAATTGATCCTTTCTTTTTGTGTCAGAGAGAGGCTTGATCAATTCAATTTAAAACGTTTCAATTTTGCCTGAATAACTCCGTTTAACACTACGATGAATCATCGATTTGATGCTAATCAAAATTCGTACACTTTACAGAGTTCAGTTAAAACCAGGATATTAATGCTTTTCAGCAAATGATTTATTCGGAAAATAGCCTTTAAACAATGTTGGTTGTAAGCGGTTGCCTTCAACAAGACTCGACAAAGCCGTCATCTAAACTGAAATCATAAAATTAGATATGTCAGATCAGTTATGAAAAGTAGAGACTTAGGTTCTCTAGAGAATTGAGCTGGCATAATAGACACAAAGGGTGACATTATAATAAACTGAATTAGGAAACCTATTTATAAGGTTGAATTATAAATAATTTCCGTGTTTGTTTATTCAAATTTATTCCTCAAAAATTTAAAGTGCACTTCCATTTTATTCACTTATATATTGAACATTATTTGCAATTATTTTCATTTTTTAGGCAGCTGTTCAATAGTTTTCGAGCAAAAACTACAGGTTTTAATGTATAAATGCCTTCGAATAAATCTTATCTTAGTTGAGAGTTTTTGCCATAGATGCGTTTTACAGTAACCAGAATATGTAATAAATACATCCAGACAGATATACCGGGATAAAAGAAGAAAGGGAAAATAGAAAGTGAAAAGAAAAGAAGACAAAATAATATTAATGATAAAAAAGGAAAAAAATAAAAAATAAAAAACAAAAAATGAAAAAAATAAAATTAAGAAAGAGAGAGAGGATATATATATATATATATATATATATATATATATATATATATATATATATATATCATTTAAATAAAAACAGACCACTTTAAGGTTCCATATAATAAATTATTTCACCACAGCCCTTTTAAAGGACCGCGGATCATCAGACTTTACTTCCAAAGGTTGAAACGAAAAATGAAAAGAAATTTACACATTTTTGACGGGCAGTACTAAGTATATGTAAATTAACGAAGTGATGAAGTGAGGGGGGAGAGAGACATTATTGAGTTAGATGTAACATTTCCATTCTTTCAAATTTAAATTGTTTGAGGAAATCCAGACATTGACACATTAAATCGGTTAACTTAATGGAAGTTATATATTGATATGGAAGGGGGAGAGGAGAAAAAGGCCTAAAGAGAAAAAGAGAGAAAGAAGTTATGAGAGAAAGTGTCATTAACTTTCTTTGGAATGAAAGGCCCGAAATAGACGCTGTTGTTTTGCTTTACTTTGAGAGTTCATAAATATTATAATGATTGATATAAGTTTGAATGTTTAAACAGTCTATAAGGAATTTAATTTGATGTTTCTTAAAGTTTTTTTTTTAACTTTATTACAAAGATTTTGGGGATTTAATATGAAATAGTCGATTAGAAAAATATTCATAGAATTTACATTAAAACACTAAAATTTTATTTTCAAATATAAGTTTACTTGTAGTTGTAATTGATTATTAAGGTGATATCTCTATCAGTTTGAATTTTATTCATGAATTTAATTTGCGACTATTTTTAGATTGGTAATTTCTCTTACTTAAAATTTAGTTTTTAAGTTAATATGTTTAATAAAAACAAACCACTTTATATTCTCCTTGGGTCTACCCATACGGATTACCTAGTTTTTCGTAAACTGTATATATATATATATATTTCGTTTCAACCTTCGGAAATAAAATCTGATGATCCGCGGTCCTTTAAAAGGGCTGTGGTGAAATAATTTATTATATGGAACCTTAAAGTGGTCTGTTTTTATTTAATATATATATATATATACAGTGTAACTCGGATATAAGAGAAAACCGGATATAAGAGAGATTTTCTCTGGTCCCAAATTAGAGCCTGTGTTAATGTATATATAATAGACCAAACCCGGATATAAGAGAAACCTGGATATAAGATACTTCTTCTCCGGTCCCGGCAACTCTCTTATATCCGGGTTACACTGTATATATATATATATATATATATATATATATATATATATATATATATATATATATATATATATAGAGAGAGAGAGAGAGAGAGAGAGAGAGAGAGAGAAAGAGAGAAGAAATAAAGAATGAACCTATAGCAAAAATAAATGAATAGAATGACCTAGACAAATTTCTTTAAAATGGTTAAACAAGTTAATTTATCGGGTAAGGGAAGGAAGAATATGCAGGATAGGAAGTTCAAAAGATTTACAACAATGAATATAACAATAATTTTGAAATAAATTATAACCGATATGGATTTTTAATTTATTTTCTTATCATTATATTGCTCTGTAACTTACATTGAGCTCTCATTAGATTATAGTCATTGGAATCATCCCTACCAATTACAAATTGGTATATATATATATATATCATATGAAAGGCTCAAATACATGGTTATAATTTATTACATTGGAATCCTAGTCACCACCCAATTCACCAGACCTACAAATTCAAAAAGAAAACAGGAAATATATCTCCGGGTTTAAAAAAAACCCAGTGAGAGTGTATATGTTGGATTGTGGAACAAGTGTGAGAGGGAAATGTATGATCTAGAGAGAGGTGTAAAGAAAGAAGAAGAACAGGAGAGGAACTAAACTGAGAGAGGGAGGAATGGAATTTTAAAGAGAGAAATTAAATAACGGTTTTAAGGAGTGAGATTTAATAAATACGAGTTATTTTAGTGGCATTAATCGACTTCCGATTCATTGTACTAAATTAAAAAAAAAGAAAAAACAAAAACAAAAACAGGCAACGAAAAAGTATGGATAAATTTCTGGTAACATTATATACAATGAATAAGGAAAAAAGACAATTATTAGACGATCCGTATTTTACATGTACCCAATTTACGATGCCGATGTATATACGAAGATTTGTCGACTGGTTTACATTTACTAAACTTATGTAGACATGAAAGGAGAAGATGAAAGAGAGGAAAGGAGAGACAAGGAAAATGGTTTGGAGGAAAAGAAAGAAAGAAAGAAAGAAAGAAAGAAATAGAAAAGGCCAAATGAAAACAGAGGTATTATAAGAGAAATAATGTTTAATCAAGAACAGTTTGAAAAAGCATGTAATTTTCTCCTACATAATATAAATTTAACATAATCATATAAAATATTTAATACAGTAAAAAACGTACTGTTTATTTTCACATAAAACTATATATATATATATATATATATATATATATATATATATATATATATATATATATATATATATATACCCAAGTATAGGATTGGTGTATACACAATAAATTCCAATATCCAAAAAATACTATTCTTAAAAGAGTGCTCAATACAGAGTAGAACAAATACAATTATTTATTCGAAAATTATGACATAAATATGTTATAAATTCATTACAAAAATAGCCATTTAGTTTCAACACTTCTTATCAAGTGATGATGTTGAATGTAGAATAAAGGATTTTAAAAGGTTCAAATCAATCAAACAACCCTCGCTAAGGGGAAACGCTGTTACATAAGCTGGAATGACCAATCAAAAGTATACGGGAGCTCAGAAAACATGACAACGCACTAAGGTTATAATAATTATTTAATGCTTTAATGTTGGGGTTAGACCAAAATAGAATTTATTCTAACTAATAAATATTAAATTATACGATAAAATTTGAAATTTAATGTATATTAAGTTTAAAATTATAAAATTACTGAGGAAAAAAGAAAAAAATACATATGTTATTCTATTTATTTTGTTTTTATTGAAATTAAGTTGGAATAAACGGTAAGATCAAATGGTGTTCTGAACTTCATGACATCATAGATACATTTGAATCATAAACAAAGGCAGGGGAGGATGGCATCTTGCAAAAGACAATACATACACAATCAGATTATAATACATATACACGCAGGCGTATTTAGATATATTCACACACAAAAAGGCGACGAGACAGGAAATATCCCCGCCACTCTTCAAAAAAACAACAACACACATACACAATGACTGTTTAATTTTTGCGTATTTATTTTTTCATAAACCTAGAGAACTGAGTCTGTTGGGAGAGTCTTGCATTATTAGCAGCAATAGTCATTGTTTACAAATTCGCGCTTTCTATCCACATTGCTCGACTGAATTAATTAACACGCACGCACACACACACACACACACACACACACACACACACACACACACACACACACAAACATATATATATATATATATATAAACCTAAACAAATGATCATTAAATATCACTCATACAGACGTACTTCTCCGAATATGCATAAAGAAACAAACATCAGAATTTACTTTGCCATCTTGGTTATACTGAAAATTTTCAGCACCCCTCGCTTATATACCTATGTATGTGTGTGCGTGTGTATGTGACTACTTAACGCCTTCTAACTATTAAGATTTATTGCTGTTTCCAGGGGCCTAATACAAAAACTGCATTGATTTGCTCCGGGACATTTCGGGAAGGAATCTATTGCTATTTTCAAAACAAATTAATTGAAAATTTATGGCATGAGAAATTTTGAGAAAAAAAAATGCAAATCTAGGGGAAAAACATTAAAAAAAAAAACAGAAATCCTTTTTGTAAATTCGAAACACGAGGAAATATAATTAAAAATATGTCAAAATTACAATGTATGAAGTTACGCTGACCTGTTACATTCCTAGAAGAAATAAAATAGGTTTATGTAAATAGAAAAATGTTTTAATAATGTACTTAGTTACTTCATGGATATACGTGTAATAAATCGTATACCAAGACAACAAAATGTGCAGAAAATCGTATACAACACACACAAAGTACGTATATAGTGACATTTATGCTCAACATGAATTCAGAAGGAGCAAGACTAAAGCAAAATTATTATAACTACGTTTTTTAGATTGTGAGGAGATTGTCCAGCATTCACTGCTGTATAGGAGGATTGACATTACGTAGCAGATTAATACTTTTTTCTGTTTCTGTTGCTTCAAGTCTCTTCTTCATCTGTGAGGAGACAAACTCCTCACAGATGAAGAAGACACTTGAAACAACAGAAACAAAGAAAAGAGTATTAAACTGGTACGTAATATCAGTCCTCCTATATGGCAGTGAATGCTGGACAATCTCCCCACAGAAGAAGAAGAGAATTGAAGCAACAGAAGGATGCTTAGAATATGATGGACCAAATATTTGAGCAACGATGATGATTTAGAGAAAATGGAAATAAAAAAGTTATTCTTAACATCAAAAAGAGACAGTTGTAGGAAGAAGGGCTTGGACAATTTGATACTCACAGGACAGATTGAAGACAAGATGGACAGAAGGAAACAACACATGTGTAAATTACCCAGTGTACTTGTGTCAATGAATGGCTGAATATGGTTTAGGAGCGATAACAGAAAACAACATTTATTAAAAGTAACAAAGGACAGGACATTTTGGAGAAAGCCATGATCGCCAACGTGCTGAATATATATATATATGTTGGCATGACTAAAAATTAGGAACGGTTATTGACATTGCTCTACACAACCAGTTTAAAACTAAACGTCTACCGTAAGTCAACAAATAAAAATCTCAGACATTTTACTCCCATCACAACAAGAAAATAAAAATCTGGTATACTTCGAGGTTTTTATTAAGACATTATCTAATTATGAGAAATACATTGAAAGGAAGTTTTAACGTGAAACACATTTTATCACGCTAAAGTTGATTTTGTTAATGTAAATTCCATTTTAAGATGATATCCATTTATCGATAAAATAAGTGAATATTCAAATTGTCTTAAATATTTCGCATTTTGTCGCATTATCATCGAAACCAAGTATCTATCTATCTATCTATCTATCTATCTATCTATCTATCTATCTATCTATCTATTTATCTATCTATTTTTAATGATTTCACTCCAAGCAAGGTAATAACGTCACTAAGACGCTATAGGTTACTGGGTGTGAGAGAATATGAGAGAAGAAAAAGCATTAATGAGAGAGAACAATAAAAGAACAGGAATCAAGAAGACAGACGATAACGATCGAGACAGCATTTACATTTTTGAAGATCAAAGTTGGCTAGGAAGGAAGAAGTCGGAAGAGAGTGCCACAAGCCAGAAATGCGATAAAAAAAACACTGTTAGCATAGAAAAGGTTCAAATATGAAAAGCTAAGGCGAACGTATTATTCATGAAGATACACATGCTAAGTGAGGTGACATAACATAAACATGAATGCTTGTTCATCTATCTTTTAAGCCTGTCTATATCTATCTATCTATCGATCTATCTATCTATCAATCTATCTATCTAATCCACTCTGGTTATCGTTATCTATATATCTGACCGTGAAATAATAAATTATTGCTTTCTTTGTTTCTTTATTTCCAAGTCTATCTATCTATCTATCTATCTATCTATCTATCTATCTATCTATCTATCTATCTATCTATCTATCTATCTATCTAATCCACTCTGGTTATAGTTATCTATATATCTGTCCGTGAAATATTAAATTCATTCTTTCTTTCTTTCTAAGTCTATCTATCTATCTATCTATCTATCTATCTATCTATCTATCTATCTATCTATCTATCTAATCCACTCTGGTTATATTTATCTATATATCTGTTCGTGAAATATTAAATTCTTTCTTTCTTTCTTTTTTTTTTCTTTCTTTCTTTCGAAGTCTATCTATCTATCTATCTAATCCACTCTGGTTATAGTTATCTATATATCTGTCCGTGAAATATTAAATTCATTCTTTCTTTCTTTCTTTCTTTCTTTCTTTCTAAGTCTATCTATCTATCTATCTATCTATCTATCTATCTATCTATCTATCTATCTATCTATCTATCTATCTATCTAATCCACTCTGGTTATAGTTATCTATATATCTGTTCGTGAAATATTAAATTCTTTCTTTCTTTCTTTCTTTCTTTCTTTCTTTCTTTCTTTCGAAGTCTATCTATCTATCTATCTATCTATCTATCTATCTATCTATCTATCTATCTATCTATCTATCTATCTATCTATCTATCAATCTAATCCACTCTGGTTATAGTTATCTATATATCTGTTCGTGAAATATTAAATTCTTTCTTTCTTTCTTTCTTTCTTTCTTTCGAAGTCTATCTATCTATCTATCTATCTATCTATCTTTATTTATTTTCTTTTTTCAATAATTTCAACCCCAATTAAGGTAATAAAGCCACTAAGATGCAACGTTGTGGTTACTGAGTGTGAAAAAAATATAAGAAGAAGAGAATCATTATTTAGAAGCGAGAGCAATAAAAGAACATACAAATGATAACGATTGCCATTGCAATTAAATTTTTGAAGTTAACTGGAAGGAAGCAGGAAGAGAGTTCCACACGCGAATATAGCGAGAGAAGAAACTATTAGCATAGAACCTACGGTTACATCTCGCCATTTCAACTGTAAAATGATGAGACATTGCAGCCAATGTAGGACTGTGCTTAGATTCATAAACTCGAGATATGACAGAGAAAGATCATCAGAACAATTACCAGTTAAAGTATTTCTAGAAAAGGCACAGGGAAGCTATGTTACGGCGGTGGGCAAGTGCAATTACGAATGGTAGACATAAATATGTAAGATATATTCTGGCGAGAAACATTGTCTAGCATGACACAGTGAACCAATTTTCATAGCTGCAGATCTAGCAAGTGGTACAATATAATCTATCTATCTATTTAAATATTTAAAAATATTTGAACAGAGATTTAATCTGTCAGCTAAGAGTATAAAATAAATGGACTCCTTATTAACCGAGTTTATGTTGTCTCGTCAAGTTGGATTTGGTTTTATTAACATTGTCCTGCGCAAAAATCGAAATTTCAGTGAATCTGTAACAATGGCATGATAAACAGTCCTAGAGACGAATATGCAGACCTTCATCGCTGCTGTAACAAAAACATCCGTGGGGAATGCGAGAACACTTCATACAGAAATAAGGAATTAATTCCATTTTCTTATTCAGATCGCGTTCGATCTGAAAAGCTGGACATACCCGCTTAGAAGTTTCCAGTTGCTCGAAAACACATACACGCAGACACACACATACAAGGGTACATACAGTTACTCCCCGAAGACCATACACACTTATAAATGTCTTTAAGATGTAGAAATTTGCCTTAAGAATTTGTGCTTTGGAGTCGTGAAGAATTTATGCGAATACCCAGTCATTACGTGTATGAAATCTAAATACATGTTTATTGACAAAGGTTCCGATATCTGTCTATATTTCTGTATTATGTACATTATTCGGACTATTATCCTCATCTTTGTCGCCATATTTATTACAACATTTCGGCCGTTGTACGCTCCAGCCTTCTTCAGGTGGTTGGAATGTCGAACTGAACCCTTTATTTCGATCACTGGGGTAGACTGTTCTAGTTCAACGTGCCATGTTTAATGGATGTCAGTTATCAATTAACTCCTGTTAATTTTCCCTCTGAAAGTTCTCCACTGCCTGAACCGGTTATTGAACTCACACTCATTGGGTCCTGTCACTGGATCTAACCAACGCCTTTATCCACTGTGCCATGAGTCCTTGAGTTCAACATTCCAACCACCGGAAGAACGCCGGAGCGTACAACGGCCGAAACGTTGTAATAAATATGGCGACAAAGATGAGGATAATGGTTCCGAGATATATATATATATATATATATATATATATATATATATATATATATATATATATATATATATATATATATATATATATATATATATATATGTAAGTAAATTTAAAACCATTTTTTTACCATTGGAAAAATGGTCTGATGGACCTAGGAAAAAACACCTACCCGGGGAAATAAGATATAATCAATGGACCCTTAAGTCTGTCTGTTTTCTAATTAAATTCAATTTATATATATATATATATATATATATATATATATATATATATATAAGTAATTCAGCGAGTCTGAAACCTCAACAAAATGCAGAAAGCACTGGACGGCCGATTTGTCCTATATTTGGGACTCATCAGCAGACATCATACCAAATGTTCCAAAGAGATATCAAATCAGACTCAATATAGAGCCGTTTGCTCACATATTCCGTGGTAGAATTCTACTGGAACAGTTGGTATGATGTTTGCTTGACAACCTGGCTGTCAGGGTTTCAATTCTCGGTAGTGGGTGCGCACTGCTGATGAGTCCCAAATACAGAACGAAACGTCCGTCCAGTGCTTTCATGCATTCTGTTGAGGTTTCAGAATCGATGAATTACTTAAATATAATTATCAAATCCTCCTAATCATAATTTCTATCATATCTATCTATATCTATATACATATAGGATTCACATCCGCAACCATGGTTTCAACAATTAAGCCGATAGATGCTAGTTAATTTCTTGATACTTTACTGCTTTATTTTATGTTTGCACAACCGGAAGTGTGAAAGATTTAGAGGAGTGAGGCAAAAAGGGAGAAGTAGAGTGGGATGGGTAGTAAAAAAAATTATAATTACGTACTTTCATCTGGGTTCGTATAAACTCCAAATATACTTTTTAGTGTGTCTATACCCCGACATGACCTCAGACCTTTCGTTTAACAGCTTTTTCTTGGTTTGTATATACTACTATTGATAGATATTTTTCTGGTACAGACATCAAAACCATTACTGTAAGGCTTGGCTCCCCGCAGTATGCTCCAGCTTATATTGGGCTTTTGTTATTTTTTCCTTTAATTCCTACAGTCTGGTACAATTTCTATCACTTTCTGTTCTGAACGATGACTTGTGACTGTACCATCTCTTTTTGAAGGTACCTTCAGTACATCCCACATATATTTTTCTCTGTCCATTTCCATCCTTCACTTCCGCTTTATAAATCATTCCTTCCGTTTTACAAACACCATCCAGTGGACATTTATTTTTATCCTTACAGTTACACTTCTCGCTATCTACCATACTTTGCTGCAAGCTATCCTTAAAAATTTCGGCGTTTTGTCTTTTCATTGCAGTACTGAAATTAGTAGTACAGTTGTAACTTAATTTTCCTGTGTTTATCTTAAACATCTTGAGTAACACTGAACTCTTAGAGACGTGCTTATCACTAAAAATATCTTCCCTAAGTTAGATTTCACCTCTAAATTAAACCGGGGCGTTAAACCAAATATTGTTTATTTTTCTCCTTTAATTCGTCAATTGTTGATTCATTGGAAGTCTGAATTTCAATTTAGTTTTATGCCCCTCATCTTTCAAATCCTTTTTCGTACACTATTTTTTTCTTCTTCAAAAATGGTTCTACAAGCGGAATTTCTCTCTATTCAGGCTATTCGCAGGCTGTTCGGGATTCAGCGTTCACATACCTCAAATTTGTGTCGGGTTTTATGTAAGGCGAGACGCTACCAGTTTGCAAATTAAATTCGACATCCAAATTTTGAACGACGTTTTTGATCATATCGACTTCAATTTAAAATTTGAGGCTCTTGAAGTGTTTAAAAAGTTGTTTCCTAATTCTGTCGGTTACTCTTCTGTTGCCCGTCACTATCATCAGCCCGTCGTCTCTATACAGTTCGTAGTTGTCTATGGGAACTATGTCGTTGATCTTATTTATAATATACAGGCTCATTATATATATATATATATATATATATATATATATATATATATATATATATATATATGTTTCATTTAATATGAATGAAAAGTTAATTCTTATAAATTTTATACACCCACACAAACACGTATATATATATATATATATATATATATATATATATATATATATATATATATATATATATATACCCAAGTATGGGATTGGTATATACGGAATAAATTCCAATAACCAAAAATTATTATTCTTAAAAGAGTGTTCAATACAGAGTAGAGCAGATATAATTATTTATTTAAATATTATAACATAAATATGTTATAAAATCACTAAAAAATAGCCATTTTGTTTCAACACTTCTGGTGTCTTATCAAGTGACGATGTTGAATGTAGAATAAATTGTTTTAAAAGTTTTAAAACCATTTATTCTACATTCAACATCATCATTTGATAAGACACCAGAAGTGTTGAAACAAAATTGCTATTTTTGTAGTGATTTTATAACATATTTATGTTATAATATTTAAATAAATAATTATATATATATATATATATATATATATATATATATATATATATATATATATATATATATGTATTTATTTGGACCTTCGAAAGGACGCACAGACTCATCTTGAGTTCAGAACGTCATAAATTATACTAACGTTGCTTAACAAGTCAAATCCGCTTGAAACCTGAGCAAAAAAATGAAAATCAAAGAACAAAATTAAAAAAAATAACAGAATATCTTTCTTCTTTTTTTTTTACATATCTCTTTATTTGATGAAGTTTTAATATAAGGGACACATGTTAGAATGACAAACGTGTCCTATTTTTCTTTATTCAATCATACATATATCGAGATATATATTTTTATTACTTCAAATATTATTTGAGAAGATTCTACGCTTTCTTAAAAGTGTCTAGATTTACCGTGAAAAAATAAAGAAAATATGTCCTTCAGCAGAATTCGCACCTACTTCTCTCTTTTCACGAGTTCGTACGCTAGTAGTCTAAAAAACTACTGTTTAAAAAATGGAGCGTCTGCTCACGTAAGTGTATATACTAAAATAACATTTGAAGTAATAACATATGTTGGATTGAATAAAAAGTTCATTAATTCTTGCACATATATACATACATACATACACACACATATGTATATTCATTAAGTACGCATATAAAAAAGGTTTAATAAATATATTTATAATAAGCTAGAATCATGGAATGACCAATGAAATATTTGATGAAACTGATGAGGCGAATGGAAACGGAGAGTGGTTTATTATATATATATATATATATATATATATATATATATATATAATTAAGTAATTCATTGAGCCTGAAAGAAACCTCAACAGAATGCAGAAAGCACTGGGCGGCCGTTTCGTCCTATATTTGGGACTCATCAGCAGTGCGCATCCACGACCGAGATTTTGTTGAGGTTTCTTTCAGACTCAATGAATTACTTAATTATAATTATCAAATCCTCCTCACAATTTCTATCATATGTATATCATTGCTTAATCCGGCTTCTAATGCTTCAGTTTGAGCGGCTTGGTGATAGTAGTCGTGGCTCCGGGGGGGGGGACTGTCCTATGGTTACAGAGAACTTCAGTTGAGTTTCACCACGAAATTTGTGAGCGAGCGGCGCTATATTGAGTCTGATTTGCTATCTCTTCGTCACCGAGGCCCGTTGGAACGGTTGGTATGGTGTTTGTTTGACAACCTAACTGCCAGGGTTTCAATTCTCGGTAGTGGATGCACACTACCGGGAATTGATGAGTCCCAAATATAGGACGAAACGGCCGTCCAGTGCTTTCTGCATTCTGTTCAGGTTTCTTTCAGACTGAATGAATTACTTAATTATAATTATCAAATTCTCCTTACGATTTCTATCATATATATATATATATATATATATATATATATATATATATATATATATATATATATTTGGGTGCAGGAATGCTGATGAAGATTCACCAGGTTAACAGAATTGTCAAGCAAGTGCATGGACAATTCTATGTCTAATAAACGAAAGTGAGTAGCTGGAAAAAATAGGCTCCATTGATGGTGAGGCCATTTTGAAGATGTCAAAAATCACAACGCGTCTCGCGTCCCCTCAAAACTAGGCCATCAGCTTCCCTGCAGGTTAAACGACTTTGGTCTTTTTTGGAGCATGTGAGGAGGGGGTTGATTTCACGGCATGGATTGTCACTTTGTGATGCATCCAACAATTATCCTGGCTTATGAAACGTTCAAGAAGACCAGTGAGTTCTGCCTCAAACAATGGCAGATCTTCCCGTGATATGCTAAGTCTGGTGCGCTTTTGATCAGATATCAGAAAACGTGGCACCAGCAGAGCAGAAACCTTCATCATGCCAAATTCAATGTGGACAATATTCTCAAACCTCTCACGAGATATGCTAATATCATTCGCTATTTGGTTTATAGTTAATCGCCTGACATCCATCCCCATATAGTGAACACGATCAATGTTTTCGCTGGTAGTGGCAATTGCAGAATGTCAAGACCTTGGGATATCTTCAAGACTTCCCCTTCCCCTTCTAAATACAGCTGCCCACTTTTGCCCTCCTGATGAAGCTGGAGCACCATCCCGAAATGTAGCAATCTTGTCAGCATGAATGTCTTTGGGAGCTAAACCGTTTGTCTGTAGGGATTGATAACACCACCGTGCCAGATTTTGTCCATTTTTACTACTATCCGCCAGGTTACTTATTTGACGGCATATAAGGCGCACTTCCTTTTACTAAAAATATCTTTTTAAATTCCCCTGCGTCTTACATGCCATATGTAGGTTTAAAATTCGCGATAGTCGGCCGAAATTAACTACCTGGCAATTTCTATTAGCTTAAACTTTAGAGTAACTTTCATATACCTATTGTCATTATTTAAAAGGCTATTATGGAGATTAAAATTGTTATCATTAATTTCATCACGTTTAATATTAGTACTTTGTTTCACTAAAATTATATGCAATAAATTAAAATTATATATTTGTAAAATATATTTGTTTCATTTTTCTTGTAATAACTTCCAGTTGCATTGGTATAAATACAATCAGAATTTTTATATTCTAATTATTCCAGTATCTGTCTATATTTCTATGAGGTATTATGTACACTATTTACATTGTTCGGACAATCATCCTCATCTTTGTTGCCATATTTACCTCAGGCTCAGGCGGATGAGCTGAGATGGAGGGTGAGGCAGACCTTGGAGAAAACCAAGCCGTCCAGGTGAACATCACGAAATTGGAGAGGCTGGCAATTGGATCCCTACAGAGGAACGAAAACATAATCATGATACCGGCTGACAAAGACAATACTACTGTAGTGATGGACAAATCCCATAATACAAGAAAGCTGGAAGACCTCTTTAGCAATGGTAGCTACAGCAAAGTAAAAAAGGATCCTACAATGAAAACCGTCACAGATACTAATCAGTAACAAGGATCACTTCGCACCTAAGACGTATAGGCAGTTATTGCAGCGTTACAGCAAGCTACCTCACATACGGTCTTCCTAAGATTCACAAAGACGGTATTCCACTCAGGCCGATTGTTAGTTGCCAAGGCTCTGTGTGTCACCCTCTGAGTAGCTTCCTTGTACATATAATTGACTCATTGACCAGAAAGTCACCTTCATATGTAAGAAACTCCGCTCACTTCGTGGAAATAATCAAAGATGCTCCCATCCTATCCAACCAGATGGTGAGCTTGGACGTGGTGAGTTTGTTCACTGAGGTGCCCACGGAGGAGGCAGTCTCAGTAGTCAAAGACAGATTGGCTTCTGACTCATCCCTAGGAGTACGGATCAGTATTCCAATAGATAATCTGATGGAGATGTAGACTTTCTGTACACAAACAACACACTTTGGAATGGGATCACACATATATCGACAGGATGACAGGATGAGGGGTTAGCAATGGGCTCGCTATTATCACCAGAAATGTCGAATTTATATATGGAATATTTTGAGGAAATGGCATTAGAATCTATCTAAGGTCAACTCTATGGTTAAGATACGTAGATGACACCTTCATACTCTGGCCACACCAGGAAGATGTCCAGGTTCTACTGGACCGTGTGGACTCAATAAGACCTACAGTTCATGATCGAGAAAGAGAGTAACAACACACTCCTATTCCTGGATATTCTAATATCTCGATCACAGCATGGGTTCAAGACATCCGTATACCGCAAACCGACATTCACAGTACTTCAATTTCAACTCCCACCATCCATACAGCGTAAAGAAAGAGATCGTTCCCTGCTTACAACACCGAGCAAAAGTCATAAGTGGCGACCCAGAGCCATTAGATAAAGATTTGGTCAGTATAAGCAGTACCCTACAGCGTAACAACTACCCTGGGTACATGGCAGCAGCCCCAATAAACTGGGATCGGCGGATACAAGAGGAGGACAACAACACACAGAAAACAGTCTGTCTGCCTTATGTGAAGGGGTTATCGGAGAAAATACAATGGATCTGCGGTCCATATAACATCAGGACAACCTTCAAACGCTGGACGACACTTCGCAGATATCTCTCCCGAGTAAGACATAGAGGAGAACATAAGTAAAGACTGTATGTACTCTATATGGAGAGAAAAGGGAAATCACCTTCTCTGTGGGATCAGGTTGAAATCATAGACAAAGAACATCATTGGAAAATTCGTATACTTAAGGAATCAGCACATATGCTAGGCCAAAAAAATCTCCTGAGCCGAACAAGTATAGAAATGAATACAATATGGGAACCAGTAATAAGGAGTGTCAGAGAAAAGTAATAATAATAACGAACATGCAATATGAACTCTGGTAAAAATGGTTGCTGAAGGCGTTAGGTTTATAATACCCAGAAATTCATACATAGATGTCCTCAAGGGCAACATGGCACAGTGGATAAAGGTGTTGATTAGATCCAGTGACAGGACCCAAAGAGTGTGAGTTCTATACCTGGTTAAGGCAGTGGAGAACTTGGAGAGGAGAATTAACAGGAGATAACTGATAACTGACATCCATTAGACATGGTACGCGGAGCTAGAATAGTCAACCCCAGCGGGATTCGACATTCCAACCACCTGAAGAAGGCCGGAGAGTACAACGACCGAAACGTTGTGATAAATATGGCAACAAAGATGAGGTTGATATTCCGAACAATGTAAATAGTGTATCTAATTATTCCGCTAAGATGTTTTCAAGTTGCAGATTTTACACATCATAAAGGAAAATTTTTGACTGAATTTTAATGGTAACTTTACTGTTTTGCTCAATTGTAATAATTGCTTGATTTTTATTTTGTTTTCTTACCTTTCGTTATAATAAAGTTTTTATAGGCTCGTGTTCCTTTTGCCTATTATTATTCGTTTAATTGTAATCATGGCTTGTTTAACCAAAATAATGTCTCATAAATATAGCCTAGGCAGTACCATTTACTAATAATTTTATTAATTACTAATTTTTTCTTGATATGCCCTGCTGAAATTGAGGTTCGTCTTATACACCCGTGCGTCTTATATGCTGTCAAATACGGTACACTTGAAGTCTTTTTCGAACAGCCAGATTTAACTTAACCGGGAGGGAAACGATGCAGTTATTAATAAGAAGAGTTGAAATTAATGCATGCGAGATTTCACAGCTGTATTTTCACTTTTTCCTAGTCAGCCTATGAAATTTTTACCCCACTCTTCGTATATAAAATACATAACTATATATCTCGCTACATATCTAAACGATAACTGACAGAGATTAATGAACAGGTAATAGAATTCCCTTCCGATTTCTTGCTTCCCTGTCAACTGCAATGTTCTGTCATTATGAATTCTGTTCCTTTATTTTCATTATCGTCACTTCTCTAAACAGCTTCTCATTCTCTTTCACTCCTAGCAAGTCCCTGCGTCTTAGTGAGGTTATCACTATGCTTGGGGTGAAATGATTAAAAATAAAATACGCACTGAAAAGAAAAGGATGCATTGATGAGAAAAAAAAAATTATAGTGAAGTGCGCAACATGAGAGATAAAAATCACGTTTTCAAGAAAATACGCGCCGGCATCAAGGAAAAGAAACGAATCAAGGTTGTGGCATATATAAAAAGACTAAGAAGTTCTTAATTACGGCTCTATTACTGATGAGTATCTGTTACTGTGTGCAAGGCTGGTAAAGTGATTGCAGAATAAAAACACTCTTTTTAATATTAATACAAAATTTATTTTGTTCTGAGGGAAGTAAATTGGGATGTCATGGTGCCAACAAATAGATTTTAGTAAAACAATGTTTTATTCTATTTTGATGAAGAGAGCAAAGTTTCGTGTTGACCATATCAGGTTATATTTACCCCGAAGATATATTCAAGCAATACAAAGGCATATTATAGACGCTATTTCCACAAAGATTCATATTTAAATACGAAGGTCCTACTAAGTGATATGCACATAATTCCGTATTTGTTTTCTGCTACCATTTTTTGTGATGTCAACGAACAGTCGTTGCCAATTTTGTGATCGCAACGAATAATCGTTGTCACTTTCCTAACGCTCGTTGTAGTAGAGACGCTGTAATCGTAGATACAATTATAATAACGCCGTTGAACAATACTGGTGTCAGACGCCTTCTAACCGAACACGCACTAATTGTACTTGCTCGATAATAGTAGCTCGAATAGTAATTCGTATGGTGGTCCAAACAGAGAAATATCATAGAGAATAGCGTAGGGAATAGCGGCCCGTATAGTAACAGAGGATAGAATAGAGATGAGATCAGTATAGTATAGAGGGTAAACTAGAAATGCAGATCAATGTAGACATCACGCGACTTCCTACATATGTGTTTCCTCTATGGTCAAATGATCCACTTAATTCAATAATGAGATCGCCTGTGTTTGCTCACTCGCGATCTATGTTCAAACTCAAGTGTCGGCAGCGACACTTCATTCTTATATAACATATTTCTTACCGAGATCCCCACAAAGTATGTGGATTCGACGGCATCCCAGCAGTCATTCTAAAGAAACCTGCTTCTGAATTCTCTGATGGTCTCTCCAAAATTTACAACAAATGTCTCGTTGCTTCTTGCTTTTTAGCTTGTTAGTAGGGTTCT
>OZ038498.1:90056599-90114099 GCA_964036315.1 Acanthosepion esculentum
TTAATCTCCTATTATATATCCTATATATATATATATATATATATATATATATATATATGCATTCATTAAGTAAGAACTTTTGAAATAAGGAAGAAGTCACCGAACAATCAAATAGAAAGGGAAAAGATTGAAAAGATAAAATGAATAAGGTCTTGAAAAATGTCACGGAGATATGAGAAAATTATTACTACGCACCGCACCCACACACATATATATTCTGACATAATATATATATATATATATATATATTCTTCTGTCAGGAAAACCGAGGAACGATCGAAGATTTGGTGTTGGTACCAGTGTCTTCAATAATCTAACAGTTTGTACTTTTGACACCAAGCATTGACCTCTTGCCTCTTCACGTAGTACATGCCTAGCAGTTAGCAGCTTATTGTTTCCTTCACTTTTGATCTCATTTATGTCTTTCTGTTGAAGATCCAAGGACTGACATTCCCTAGAATAAAAGAGGAAAATCTATCTTTCGTGACACGAAGATTTTTCTCTCGTGATGTACTAACTTCAAATGCCTCAGTGTTTGAATCAGTTATCAGAAATTCGGCAGACGATAAACGAAATTGATCGCAGGATAGGTTGCGTAAGCTGCAGTTTTGTCCATCTCTACAAGATGCCGCAAAACTAAATATTAACCCGAGAACTTAAGTGCTGTCCTTAAATAACCTCGTCAGATCTCGACGCCCATATGCCTGTCCTTCATGGCGTCGTTCAGAAATATCCAAACTCTCAGCTATATACAACCAATTTCGCAGATCAGTAATGGCTTCAAGCGAATGAATCCTCGAGGTATAGGTGTTAAAGGAGACTATTCTTCATTAGATCTTCTGGCGCTACAGAATCATGAACAAAGAACTTTACTAAATAGTGAAGACCATTGATGTGGACCCGAAGTAGGGGCCACGGAAGGAAAACACGGAACACGGGTTAGAGGTAAGAAAGATATATTAAACAGAAAAGTTACAAAGAATAATGTAACAGTAAGCAGAGCTTACTATCCAGTGATGTCAGATATTGGTATCGTACGCGGCTGCGCATTACTGGTGCTACTCCCATTATACTACCATTCACATAATAATATTGTACTGGGAGAGTCCATGATGTAGCAAAGTATCGGTCTCACAACAACCATATTGAAGACTTTCAACAGCAGTAGCAAGTAAAATTGAGAGCACCTAGAAGAGAAAAATAATCATATAATCAAGATGTTGATTTTTCCTGCTATATTAAACAAAAGATGCGGAAGGAAATTTCCATCAGTACGACTGATTGATTTTTTTATGGCTTATCTATCTTTTGCAGGTTAATTAAAACCAAAAAAATATTTTTAGATGTTTTGGAGACAATAATGAATTAGATTCGTATTAATTAACCCATAGATGGGGGAGAATAAGTGAATTCATACCTTCAAGAACATTTGCGTATATATAAGTGTATATAATAAACCCGACTTGAATTGAAACGGCCGATTAACAATTCCGAGCCGTGATCCATTTGATCAAATGTACATCCCAGCTTACTGTACCAGGTATTCTCAAGCGGTTACCCTTCTATGTACTGACAAGGCTCGACGTTGCTTAGTTTGTACGAGAATCGTTATTTCAACGCAATATGCCTGTAACCCGCTATCGTTACAAGAAAGAGCGTTAGAAGTTTAGAAATTTCGTAAAAGTTTGTTCTAAGTAAAATTCCTTTTCATTATATAAAAGAAAAAGGGTGAACTGTTACGTGATATCTGTGATCCTGTATGGCAGCGAATGCTGGACGATCTCCTCAAAGATGAAGAGGGAAGCAACAGAAATCTTGTTCTACAGAAAGATGCTGAGGATACCATAGGCTGAACTTGTGAGAAAGACGAGGTTTTGGAGAGAATGGAAACAAAAAAGAAAACTTAGAGATAACATCAAGAAGGGGCAGTTGAAATTTCTGGAGCACGTAATGATGCAGGTGGGCTTGGAGAACCTGATACTCACAGGGCAAATTGAAGTAAAGATGGGCACAGGAAAGCAGTGTGTAATATACTTGATGAGCTCGAGTAAATCAATGTTACAAAAGGGTTTGGGAGGAATAACAAAAAGAGAAAACTTATGAAGAACTACAAGGGACTGGAAGACGTGGAGGGATATGATCCCCTACGCCCTGAAGGGACGCAGCATATAAAAGAAAATAAATTTATCTGCAGGAAACTATTAATTTCTCATAATTATTAGCGTCCTGGGTATGACGAAAAACTACACCCGTTAGCAAGGCGTCTGTTGGGGAGGTTTTGAGGAGCGTGTAACCACCTCTTAATTGCTGCTGTTTCAGGGTCCACCCTGACCTGGCGTGGTAGCTCCTGTTAGGGTCTGCGTATGTCAATAAACCACATCCAGCAGCGTGAAACCACATCTTAATTGCTGCTATTTCCAGGTCCACCGACCCGGGGTTATACCTCCTGTTAGGGTCCCAGCTATGGACAAATAGGGAACACCTAAACTAAAATCGAAACACTAGGAAAGTATGACAAACTTTTATACTAAAAATATCAGCAATATATTTTTATAAAAGAATTACCAACAATACATTTTTACAATCAATACATCTTATAGTAAAATTGAAGACAGATCACAAATTGTCCAAAAAAGAAAAAAAATGCATGATTAATTTCATTTCTTTTAAGAAGAAACAAGTTTTCACTCTTTGTCTGATTTTGTAAGATTATTTGTAAAAAAAAATAGATGTTGCGAAGTCATTATAATTTAAGCATGGAATATTATCATTCTGATGAATTATAAAGTTTGTTTTCATATTTCGACATTAAATTACCCATTCAGGTTGATATGCCGCTAAACAAAACAAATGTGTCCTAGAAATTTCAATTGGCTTTTCTTAATGTTAAGTATAACTGTACATTTTGTTTCCATTCTTTCTAGAACTTCGTGTTTGCTCACATGTTCGGTCCATGGTATTCTCAGTATCCTTCTGTAGAACCACATGCCTGTTGCTTCAAGTCTATTCTTCGTAAAAGATTTGGAAGGAAACTCCAATCGTTACTTGAGAAATCTTATTTATTGCAAACTATTTTAAGAAAAAAGCATTTGTGAATGTCAACTGATCAAAATTGTTCTTCGATGAATAAGAATCTTATTAATTCAATTTAAATGATTTTAGTATAAGAATGAATAGTAATTGACATTTACAATAGGAATTAATACTAAAACCGAGGGATAACATTTAGTTACATGACAATTTTAATTTCCTGTTTTTAGAAATATATTTCAACCGAAAGTAAAACTGTTTTGGGTAATGAATGCTGAATCGACAAGTATTGACATTACATTTACCATATCTGCAAACAACAGAAATAGAATAGAAGAAGACAAGCTAGAAATTTCTGAATCATATAAAAATTCGATATTTTGTGTTGATATTTTTTTTGATTTGATTTTCAGGAAAAGAAAATATTGGTACTTTCGAGATTCACCATGATTTTCCTGTGGCCGGGCGAAATGATATGGACGAAAAATGAGAAAAGAATACGGAACTGGGATCAATATTAACCCCAAAATATTTTTAATGAAGTCATTGTGTCAGTTAATAATCACACAAAAGCAGACCTCTCATATGAAGAAATATATCTATTCAACTTTCATGGTCATTTTAATATCAGGGAGTTAAAGAGTTTGCGATTTTAGGGTCTAGCCTTCTTCAGGCGCGGAATCTACATTTTTGTTTGCGATGTATAAGGGACTTTCCCAAATCCTCTCTAAAAACGGGTGTTATATATATATATATATATATATTTCCAAGTATAGGATTGGTGTATACGGAATAAATTCTAATAAGCAAAAAATACTATTCTTAACAGAGCGTTCAATATAGAGTAGAGCAAATATAATTCATTCAAAAATTATAACAAATATATTATAAAATCACTACAAAAATAGCCATTTTGTTTCAACACGTCTGATGTCTTATGAAGTGATGGCGTTGAATGTAAAATAAAGAGTTTTAAAAGATTCAAATCGACCAGACAACCCTGTTGCTGCTTATGAACCAGCGTTTCCCATATCGGTCGATTTGAACATTTTAAAACTATTCTACATTCAACACCAGAAGTATTGAAACAAAATGGCTACGATTTGAAGTGATTTTATTACATGTTATAATTTTCGAATAAATCATATATATATATATATGTGTGTGTGTGTGCAGAGTTCAGAACGTAAATTTTGTCGAAATTAGAACAAAATCCAAAAATCAGTCTGTAATGGTCCCAGAAAAATGCGAACGAATAGAAAATCTTCGACACGGCAAAAATAGAGGAAAGTGGCGTGTCAAATATTCAAACAGTTAAGTAAAACAAAATAAAAAAATAAATAAATAAAATAACGTTTCACGGAAAATAAATCCTTGTTATGGCTGTGGACAGATTCATTATTACAATGAATGTCAATTTAGAAAAAAAAGAATGATTTAATTGTGGCAAAAAAGGACACAAGCATACGTATTGCAGAAAACCAAAATTAAAAAGGGTCAAAATAGAAAAGACAGTTAACTTCAATAGAAAACAAAGGAATAAAAATGCCAAGAAAGTTTGTGAATGTACAGATGAACAACAAAAATATTAAATTCCAGTTGGATACCGGTTGAGATATGACATTGATAAATGAACAAACTTGGAAAAAAATGGCAGACAAACTTTATTGATCATGAAAAGAATGGCTCATAGCATTACAGAAAATAAACTAAATTTTGAATGAGAATTTTATATAAATGTGACATTTATGGGCCAAACTATAAAATTGAAAGGATTCGTTATGAAATGAACACAGAACTTGTTCGGTATGGGTTGGATTGAGTCATTCAAACTTTTCAAGCAACCAATTCGTTCTACTTTAGTGTGAATGTTGATTCAAACAGAGTGGAAAAATTTAAAAAAATGAATTAGAGATAAAATTTCTTGGAATTTTTTTCTGAGGTTCACCAGAGCTAAAGCGACATTCAAACTAAAAGATGTAACGCCTATATTGAGACCCAAAAGTACGTTTTGCAACGGAAGCTTCCATTAGTAAGTTGTTGGACCGTTTAGAAAAAATAGCGTGTTAAGTATAACGGACAAGCACTATGATTTACGTGAAATAGGAAAATAATAAAAATAGAATTTGCGCAGATTTTTCTACAGGAATGAACGATTGTTTGAAATCATACAATTTCCATCTGCCGAGTCCGGAAGACATATTCACAAAATTGAATTGTGACATAGTATTCTCAAAACTGAATTTGTTTGAGGCATACCTCCATATTGCTGTCGACAAAGAATATGCGAAGTATTTAACTATAAATACAGTGTAACCCGGATATAAGAGAGTTGTCGGGACCGGAGAAGAAGTATCTTATATCCGGGTTTCTCTTACATCCGGGTCTCTTATATCCGGGTTACACTGTACGCATAAGTATCTGTATAGATTCAACAGACTGCCATACGGGATAAAAATCGTACCAGGAATTTTTCAACAAATCTGGATGCGTTATTGAATGACGTGAACTTCACAATAGCCTATCTTGACGATATCTTCATTAAGAGTCAAAGCCGAGAATAACATGCAGAACATGCTAAAGTTTTTGAAAAAATAAAACGACTTATAACTTATTTTAGATAAATGTGAATTTTTTTATCTAACAATACTTAAGTATTTGGGACAAGGTATAGATGCAAAAGTCAGAATGCCAGACCCATTGAAATCGAGTGTGATATGAAATACGCCGCCCCCAACAAATGTGTCGACACTACCAGCATTCTTGGATCTAGCAAATTACTACGGTAATTTTATCCCAAATATGTACGCATTGAGACCTCTTCTAAACAAATTAAAAAATGAAAGATTAAAAATAATACTGGAGTACGGAATGTCAGAATGCGTTTGAGGAAATTAAAACAATATTAACACCAGTCTGAAGTCTGGCGCATTACGACCTAAATAAGGATAGTAATTTGGGCTTAGTAGCCGTAATATTACACAAAGAAAGCAAGGACCAAGTACATATGCGTCAAGGACCATATTGCCGGCTGAAAGAAAGATACAGCTAAATTGAAAAAGAGTGCTTCGGAATAATTTTTGCAGTAAAAAGGTTCCTTAGATTTATACATGGAAGGAGTTTTATGCTTCAAATCAACCATCGACCGTAATTAATTATTTTGTGTCCCACAAAAGGGATTCCTACACATACGGCACATTAACTTCAGAGATGTGGAAGAATTTTATTAAATTATAATCTTAAGATGGAGTTGCTTTCGTAAAAGAAGTTGGGTCATGCATGTGGGTTATCCAGGCTAATCCCCAAACTATATGATTCATTAGAGGAAACTGTGAGAGTAGCATTAAGAATTGAAATGTAAATAAAAAGCGTGCTACGCAACACCGTAGGGGAATTACCTGTGACGCCAGAGGAAATCAGCAGGACCAAAGAAAAAATAGACGAGTATATCACAGAGAAAAAGCAAAATAGTAGCCAACATTACTAAAAGAATGATGGTGACATTTTTTTCTACCTGTGATGGAATATTAATGTATGGCTAACGTGTGGTAATACTGGAAGTGCTAAAAAAGAATAGAGATTTTCATACCGGACATTCTGGTATATCAAGGACGAAAACTTTACTGAAAAGCTATGTATTTTGGCCGAATAAGGACAAAGATATAGATAAAAATATAAAATCATACAGCGGTTGTGCGATGGAAGCACAGGCGCCACCGGTGAAATTTAACCCTTCGCCAAGGACAGAGATACCTCAGCAAAGGCCTCAAATTGATTTTGCAGGTCCAATACAAGAACAATACTATTTGATTGTGGTTGACATTTTTTTCAAAATGACCAGAGATGATAAAATTTAAAAATCCTACGTGTAGTTGTACGATAAATTTTTTTAATGAACTCTTTGCAAGATTCGGTGTTCCCGATACGATTGTGTCGGACAATGGCACGCAATTCACGGCAAAAGCGTTCAAAGATTTTTGTAATTTTAATTTTTTTTATATCTGACTACCACACCATATCGCCCACGAACTAATGGCCAAACAAAGATTTTTTTACCAGTATACCGGGTGACACCGAACCCAGGTACAAATTCGAGGTTGTCACCAGCAGAATTAATGTTCGCGAGGAAAATAAAATTAGGATTCGACAAGATGTTACCAAAGGAAAAATAAAAAACAAGTAAAAACACGATTAAGAAATCCTATACACCAGAAGAACATTTTTTTTCAAAGAATACAGATACGGTAAAGAGTTCTGGAATGCTGGTGTCATAGATGAACGCATCGGGAGGTTGAAGAACATAATAAAAGACCCCCAAAAAGACGACTAAGAGACATCAAAAACAGATAAGGAAAGGGTACTTGGACGATATGAATAACCAAATAGAGCCGATGGAGGTTATTGTTATTTATTATGTATAAAATTACATAATTAGGGCACAAGGCCAAAAGAGGGGAGGGGTTGAGGCTGGTCGTCACTATCTTACACCTCGCTAATCTGATTCACGACCCATTCACACATTACAATTTCCACATTTACCATAAAAACTCGTCCGTCACCAATCCTCCACAATACCGCATCTCAAGGGGAACCTACAAAACGCGCCCCATGCCATAAAAATTTAATGATAATAAATTATTATATATAAAAATCTAATGATGAAGAATGAGAGGGAGGGAGATGAACCCAATGACAAACTAAATATTAACACAAAATAACTAAACATAGCTGATGTTAGTAGAGCCCGTCCAACCCTCAAAAAGAGAGGCCGCTGATGGAAGTTATTTATGACCTAATCGAGGTACCAATGCCTTTAATAGCCCCGCACGAGAGACGTTTGAGTAAACGAAAAAGGAAATTTTCAGGGATTATACAAATAAACCCCAAAATACAAACATACGATTTCTAGAGGACATAAATTTAAAAAAAGAAAAAAAGGAGGTGGATGTTGGGAGTACGTGAGCACCCCCACAAGATGGACTGATCCAAAAAGACGCAAAACAAATTGCTGTCAACAGGGAGATGATAGAAGAGACCTCCAGGCCTTAAATGTCGGAACCAAGGTGTTACCTTACATGGGGTGCTCATGTACATCACTGAGGACCATTCGGTTCCTTCTTTTCAGATTATGGCTCTGTAGAGGTGGTATCCTCCATTAAAAAAAAATGGCGGGCATTGCCACCAGTGACTATGAATTTATGGTGACATTGACCCGGCCAAACTTTAAACAGGTTCCAAACGTCATCACCTGCGGCGGCCGAAACATCTATGTTGTCGTGGAAGGAAGCCGTCCGAACTATTTGTGATGCTGCTGGTCACCTGACAGTTCTGTCAGGCCAACCCGACACTACAGCCTCAACCAACAACTGAGGAGGTCAAGGCGGAAGTACGAAAGAAGGTCTCCAGTGATCCTAGCGAATGAACTGATGTCGTGAGGAAGGGAGCCAAAGAGAATATCCCGGAAAAGAGCGCTACAATCAGCAGCAACAGGGGAAACAGCAACAGGGGATGCAGCAGCAGCTGAAGTAGCAGGGGCAGCAGCAGCAACAACAGCAGCAGCGACAGCCTCAGCAGCACCAACCACACCTGCAGAAGAAGCCGTCAGAAAAGCTGCAGCAACAAAATTAGCTGGAGGAACCCAAACAGCCGTATTGAGCGTTTGTTCATTGGGGCCGTAAAGATGTCTGTTTCCAGCATCCGTGTCATGGGGTGGGGGGCTGGGATTGCAACACCTGGCGAGTAATCTCCATTCCTCAAGGTTTGCTTTCCTACGCCGCGTTTTGACGGAGGACGATTTTGGCGAAGAGTTTTAGGGACGCCTTCCTTAAACTTACCATCACTCTTCCCATTTATTGGGTTAAGCGCCGTCGCGGTTGTGGAAGATTGTCGAGTTTTCTCAGTGAGTGTCAGTCGGCCTTTACTCTTTCCAGTGATGTTTTTCGGCTTCGGAGGCTATTCTATCGTGAATTAGTGGAGGAAGTTGCGAATGATCCTCGGTGTGGTCGGTTTGGCTTTTCATCATCAGAGTTGCGCTCTTTCTGGTCTTGGGAACTAACGGAGATTATCTCAGCAACCCTGGGTTTTCGCTTAGCTGGCGATTGATTTGAAACATGCTGCCTCCCAATGACGTAACATTCAGATGGGACGAAGGAGATTTGCTCGAATGTCATCGGCGTGACCTTGGCTTAGAGGAAAAGGCTTCGCACGCCTTCTACCATTGTCATCAGCTCCGCCTTTTTGGGATTATATCAGCGAGTTGACTGTTCGTATCGCTGTGGATCGGCACGTATCCATCGATCTTGCGTACGCGTGTGACAATGTGTCGCCCCGTTCTCCGGGGTAAAAGAATGGTGGTGTGGACATCGTGACAGGACGGAATCTTGTGAGATGAACGTTAGGCGCATCAGGAGCTGGTTGTTTTCTTTAAACATCTGCGTAGGGTAAAAAACAGAGCTGATAGAAAGTGTTTGATTTCGACAGATTTCAGCGAAAGGTGGCTGACTGAGGGGATCCTGATTCGTGTGAACGCGGCTAGCCTTGATTTTGTCCTTTAAGTCCCCTTGATACAACTGGACGGTTTCCTGTGAACCCTCCCCTGGTTAAGTTAGACACTATTTTGTTTTCCAAGTTAATGTGATTAAGTATTGTTCCCGACATTTTCTTTTGATATGATCCATGTCGAGAATCCCAACCTCCCCAGTTTGTTTTTGGTTTCCTTTTTCATCTCGGCTGGGTCAGATTTTGATTTTTCCCATTCCGTCATTTATATTTACCCTTCCCGCTCCATTAGTGACTGCGCTTCTTGATTCTGTCTATCGACAGAATACAGCGGCCACTCTGATCATTTTGAGGGGTGGACGGGTATCTGTTTTGTTTTAGTTTGTTTTTGTTTAAATTTTAGTTCGTTTCCGAGGTTCGTTCCCTTCCCCCGCATTTCATGTTTCATGAAAGTTTTATATATTTTTGTATTTAAACATTGAGATTTTTATATCATGGGGTGTTTTTGTAGGTTACCCCCTGTGAATATGTGCTATATGCAGGATTGAGTGGTGACAGATGAGTTCTTTTGGTAAATGGAACAGTTGTACTGGATGAATGGGTCGTAATCGTGATTAACTAGTTAGCGATAGACCAACCGCTCCACATTTCCCCTTCAGCCATGTGCCACAATTATTGTTCATTACAATAATAAATAAATCATTCCGTTTATTGGCAGAATACAGCAGCCTCTCATTATTTTGAGGGGTGGATGTGTCTTACTAACATTTGTTTGGATTTTATTTTATTTTAGTGAATCTTTTACATATTTTTGTAAAAAAAGAAAAAAAAAAGACATTACGGACTTTCAAATTTTTATGTCATAGGATGTTTTGTAGGTCCCCCCCTCTGTGAATATACCGCATTGTGGTATACGCAGGATTGAGAGGTGATGGATGAGTTCTTGCGGTGAATGAGTAAATTGTAATGAATGAATGGGTCGTGAGTCGGATTAACTAGGACTAGGATAGCTAATGAAGACCAGCTCTTCCCATTTCTCCTTCGGCCTTGTGTCACAAATTTGGATAATTACAAAAAAAAAAAGATCACGATTAATTGTTATTCCAGTAGACTGTCTTCTCGACTGTTAGAACCGTATTATTCTTCGGAATAAATTCCTACTACATATTATGTGTATCGACTTACCCATTTCACGATACAACATTAGGCTTTATGACGTTAAGCGTAGTACTAGATTGGTGGTAATATCTCATCATTTTACAGTTGATTAGATATAACCGTAAGTTCTATGCTAAGAGTTTTTTTCTATCACACTTCTCGCATGATGAGATCTGTTCCGGCAAATTGCTTTCCATAAAAATTTGATCTTCAATATTTTAACAGCAATTCGCTGTCTTAATTCCCGTTCTCTTATTATTCACTGTTCTTAATAGTGATTCATATTCTTTTATACTCAGTAACCCTTTGCGTCTTTATTGCCTTGTTTGAAGCGTAATGAATAAAAAAAATATTGCATTTTTATTAATCTTTACAAACTAAAATAGAAGTATTGTCATTATATACAAGGAAGCGTGACTGGAATAATTAAAGAATATTTTAACAGCAAGCATTTTAAGAGTTTAATTTTCTAAAAATATGAATTGCTTGCTTCGTCACAAATGCGGAAGTCGTACTCTACAGTGGGTTTCATGAGTTCTCTACAAATTGAGTGTTCGCAAAAGCTTTTCACTTCTCATCAGTTCCAATCGTTATTGTTAGTTTCCTTTGCAGTTATTAATTATTTTATAGATTTTAATGCTTTGAACTAGTTTTCTTGAGCAGTACAGGTGGGAATATAAATTGCCGTTGACCTCTTGAAAGAAGAGATTCTTTTGACCTGCTAAAGATCAAATGTGCCTGCAGAATGCACATGCGTCGATGTGCTGTTTGCCTTAGATTTGATCAATGGTGTTTTTGTTATATTGAATTAACTCAGCTCTTTGTTAATTAGAATAGTTGAACAATAAGTAGGACTTTCCTGTGTGCCTTTCTATTGATTTAAAAAAGAATTGTCATTGGACGAATAAACATTTTCGTCGAATAGAAATTTTACAATGAAAAACAGCATTTCTCCAATAATTAAAAATTAATTACATTAAGCGATAAACATGTAAAAAAAAAAAAAAAATCAAAAGCGTGAAAAATAAATGCGTGTATAATTTGAAAAATACGGCATTTTTTCATATTAAGTCCTTTCATCAATATGGCTGCTGCTACCCTCTAAGAGAGAAACGCGTTTTTCTCATGTTTTTCACTGACATAAAATGGAGAGATTATATTCAATCAATCAATTAATATATATATATATATATATATATATATATATATATATATATATATATATTAAGACATATATATATATATATTCTTTAGTTGCACCATTTCTAACCCCCACGGCATAGACTCGGCATGCAATGCACATTGCAGAGAACTACCTTCATTCCCTTCGTATTCCATGTAAATTCTATTTAACCAGCTTCTTACCATAAACCGTTGATTTGTGATACCGAGTCCCAAGAGGATGCTTTCCCAATAACTACAATCCTAATTTATTCAATATATTTAACAGTTATCATCCTTACAGATCTCCATAAACACTCTGTGACACTCTACATCGAGTGGATCTTGGACCTTGTACAAGGTGAATATAATTGTCCGAAAATGTCTAAACTATCAGCTATACGAATATATTCTCAGATCAATAATTAAAAATAGTTAGAATCGAATGAATCCTCGATTCCTTAAAGAAGGTGATCGTTCATAAGAATCACAGAGAATTGTACCAAATAAATTAAACATCGCTTGAAATGTCCTATCAGCAGCAACCACTAAAATACCTAACTAGATGGGAAAACAAGGATATAATAAATGTGTTGACTTTAAATGTTATCTTAAAGAAAAAGGTTACGATGCAAACTCCCATGAGTACTAGAAAGATCGATAACAGTTACTGATTATGAGAAGACTATTTTTTCTAACAAACAGTTTGAAGAGAAATGGTTTATAAATTTCAACCCAAAATAACCTTCCGCAGTAAACCAGTGTACTGCAGCTCATAGTACAGGTAAAACAATCCTAACCAGTTGTGTCAACATATTGAGTTGGGTCTCAGGTTAATTAATTTTAGTAAAAGCGCGGAAAAGGGATAAGTAGAAGAAATGAATAAATTAATCCGTCTATATTTCTGAGATGACGTATTATGTACAATATTTACATTATTCGGACTATTGTCCTCAACTTTTTTACCATATTTATCACAACGTTTCGGCCGTTGTACACTCCGGCCTTCTTCAGGTGGTTGGGATGTCGAACTCAATCTTATATTTCGCTCGCTGGTGTAGACTGTTCTAGTTCCACGTGCCATATCTAATGGATGTCAGTTATCACTTATCTCCTGTTAATTCACCTCTCAAAGTTCTCCACTGCCTTAACCAAATATTTAACTCACAACTCCTTGGGTCCTGTCACTAGATCTAACCAACGTCTTTGTCCACTGTGCATGTGTCCTCCATGGCAACAAAGATGTGGACAATAGTCCGAATAATGTAAATAGTGTGAATAAATTAATTCCATGATATTTCTTTCTTTTGTTCTGTGTAATTCATCTTTCTAAAATATTCGTCACCCCCTTCCCAATCAAGGCAAGAAAGCCATTAAGACACAGTGTTTTAAAGAAAAAAGGAATACATTATTACGGAGCAAGAACAATTAAAAAAGAGGAATTAAGAAGACAGATAGATAACGATTGACATTGCATTTAAATTTTTGAAGATCAAAGTTGACTGGAAAGCAAGAAGTCTGAAGGGAGTTCAACAAGCGAGGAATATGAGAGAAGAAACTGTTAGCATAGAACTTCCGGTTACATCGAGACAGTTCAGTTTTAAAGGAACTTGCCGCCAATGCACTTAAATTCATAGTCTCAGGTCCAATAATAGAATGTATTTATAACAATCAAAGGTATTTCGAAGTTTTCAGTTTGTTTCTTCTTCTTCTTCTTCTTCTTCTTCTTCTTCTTCTTCTTCTTCTTCTTCTTCTTCTTCTTCTTCTTCTTCTACTACTACTACTACTACTACTACTACTACTATACTTTGTCCCTTCGGGATGCGTGCAATCATGTCTCCCCACAATCACTTATCAATTGTGGACCATAGCAGCGTTTCCCCTGCCTCGCATTCCGCCATCTTTTCGTGAAAGCTTGTCAGGTAAATGGCGTGCTGCCTTCCCCTATCACTCTTACCTTTTATATTTCCCGTGAAGGTTAAGTATTTCTAAACTCTGCTTCATTATGTATCGAAGAAATTTCAGCTCTCTTTCAGATTCTTAGTGTAAGTGATTTTTATTACCATTTTCTTTAAGAATTCTTAGTTACTTTTGTACATTCGAATCCTCCTTCTGTAGAACCACATCTGTTGCCTCCAGTTTACTGTTCATCCGTAAAAAAAAGTACGACTGACCTTCATCAACAGAAATTAAAACCATGTATAAAATAATGCTTAAATTAAAACGGGAAAAATATAACTTTTTCCTTACTGAAGACTCTTTAAACGACGGCATAAATGATTCCGATTAAAAAGAAAAAAGATTCCGCATTGATAAGAAATTCAAGAAAAAGTTAGAAATCAATGGCAAGGAGATTGAATGCATGGTTGTTAGAAAAAGGGGCAACACAACATGCAAATTACAAATTGGACATAACAAAATCAAACAAGTACAACAATTTAAATACCTGGAAAGGGCAACACGGAAACCCGAAGGCGCTATCGGGATAGCGAAAAGTGCCTTCCAAAAGCTAAGCAAAGTATTAAGAAACAGGAGAATTTCGTTAGAAACAAAGAAAAGAGGACTGGAATGTTATGTAATGTAAATCCTACCACATGGAATTGAATGCTGGACGGTCACCTCGCAGATAACGAAAGAACTTCAATAAACAGATACGTAGTTCTACAGAAGGATACTGAGAATACCATGGATTGAGCATGTAAGCAACAATGAAGTTCTAGAAACAATGGGACAAAAAGACATTTATACTTAACATCAGGAAGAGAGAGTTGATATTTCTAGGTCAATTAATGAGGAAAGACGGCTTGGAAAATGTATTAGTCACGGGACAGATTGAAGATAAGGGTGATAGAGGAAATCACGCATAACATTCGGGTGAGCTTGTTAGAGCAGTGTTTGTGAGAGATGGCAAAAAGATAATTGTGGAGAGCCAACGTCCTGAAAGGGTACGGCACATAGAAGTGGTCGCCCGCAAATCTTTGCATGTTAGATAGGTTAAGAGTGTAAGTTCTAATTTAGGTTAGGCGAAACAAATGCTTTGGGGAAGAAGCGGAGATCGAATCTTATTTTGAGAAGGAAAAATCAATAATAGAGTTTTAGTAGAGGTTGGTTTTGATAGGAAAAAAAACATCGATATTCGCGAAGCGTCAAACCTACAAAGCGAGTTTTTATTGCCTCAGGGGAAAAATTTAAAATATGAAAAGCTCAGGCGAACGTATTATTCACAAAGATACATCCGTTAAGTCAGGCGAGATAACATACAAATGAATGCCTGGCTATCTATCTAGCAATCTTTTTACGTTTGGCTATCTAGCTATCTATCTTATCTATCTAATCCAGCCTGGTCATAAGTATCCATCTGTCCATGAAATATTAGCTTCTTTCTTTCTTTCTTTCTTTCTTTCTTAGTCTTGTAAATGCTGGTTGTGTTGAAAAGATTGATGTGGCTGCGTGTTGAATAGCATTCAACAATTATACATTTTTGAATTAAGGAAAAACAATGGAAAACCGATTTTTGTTTCAACGATAAAATATATATTAAAATCAACAAATACAAAACATTTTTTGTAATGTGTGAAACAATAAGAAAGAAAAAGTAGTTTCCCTTTATCTGTTATCTGAAAGATTAAATGTAATAAAACAAGTTTTCTGAATAAGAATGTTCAAAGTTCTATATTAGATAGAATGATGTTTTCAGAAGAACATGTAGCAATTCAGTTGTGGATTATATATAACTAACAGAGCTGTTGCAACTTGGCTTGTTACATAGAACTGATGGTGAATGATATTAAAGTTCTGTGTGTGTGCAGTGAGTAGAATGAATAGTCTGTGTAGATGTGTGTGAGTTGCTGAGTTCTACTGAGTTCTGCTTCTACTGTCTATTTTTGGAACGAATCCTGGTTTATATTACCATGGGTAGGCTCCCAGGACAACGGCGGGAGAAATTTCGAGAGAACACAAAAAATATCTGATTGGATGAAAAATTACCCAATCGGTGATTTTATAACAAAAGCATGTTTGTGAATTAACAGTAGGAAAAATTCAGTGTGGTGAATGCGATCAGTAAATTGTCCTGTGATAGTTAGTATTTATTATTTGACCAATCACAGTTGAGAAAAATGTAGGCGTGGCAAACATAGTAGTAATAACTACAGTCTGTTTATCTATCCGTCTATCTAATCAGGTCTGGTTATATGTATCTGTCTATCTGTCCGTGATATATTGACTTCTTTCTTTCTTTCCAAGTCTATCTATCTATCTATCTATCTTTCTATCTATCTATCTATCTATCTATCTATCTATCTATAACTATTTCTTTTCTTTATTCATTTCAACCCCAAGCAATGTAACAAAACCACTAAAATGCAAGGGGACGCTTACTGATTGTATTTATTTAGTAAATATATTTTTATGAATTTTCCCTTTTCCCTTTTCTTTTACTATTTGTTTAATGCACACTGACGTCAGTAGTAGACGTGCTTAAGATTTAGACAAATTTGGATACAATTGCTTATAATCAAGCTGTTTTTAATCGTGTCCAGGCCTTAAATATATGCAATACACGCATATACTCAGAATCTTAAAACGGAAGTGGCTTCAGACTAACAAATAAACATGTAGAAAGATGAAAACAACTCATCTGCATTCACCGAAATTTAAGCATCTTTAAATTTTAAGATGTCATACAAAACCTTAAAAGGTTTCACTTTTGGCAAGCGATAAAAATTTCTCTTAAAATTATTATTTCGATGGATAAATAAGAACATGGATTAGATCAATTAAAAGCATTATTTGAGTTTTTTAACATAACGTATCTGCTTTCTCAAGATACTTATAACATTTGATAATCATACGATGATTTTGAGCCAAAATTCACGATCCTTTCGTTATTGGCATAGCTGGAGGGGGCCTATTGATTTGTTCCCTACGGGTTATCACAACAGTGAAAATATTCCACATGGTTACAAACAACCAAAAAAAAAAAAGAAGAAAAGTAAAGTACAAAACAATGCAAGAAAGAACAAAGCCTCTATATATAAAATTACGTTAGTCCGTCCGTCACATTCTCTAAAATAGCCATACATTGTCCAATCGAAAGCAAAATTTGGAGAGAAGTGCAAGCTGAAACGGGGTTGTGTACAAAGTTCAGTTGGTTTTACTAGGGTACGTAACTTAATACAATAAATTTTCATTAAGTTTGTTTGGAAAAATTAAAATTTTTATTATTTAGCATACAAAATACTCTCATCTCACGAGCTCAACTGGGATCTGTATCCTTAACAGAGATGGAAACTTCTGAATTCCAAGAAGGCAACCAGAAACGACTTTCCCTAGAACGTATGACAATTGATAGATAATAAAGAAAAGGAATCTGGAGAGAGCCATGATCACTTCTGTCATATAATGTTTAACGAAATCTGTTAGTTACAAAACACTTCAGACACTCTTTAGTTACAGCAGAAAACATTACTGTATATAAAAAGCAAGTAAGTTTACAGTACAACTGAATATAGAATAAGAAATCACAATAGTGAAAATATTCTACGTGGTTACAATAATAAAACAATGCAAGAGAAAACAAATCAGAAATCATCGATATATAAAATTCTGTGACTTCCGTTTGTCCGTCTGTCCCTCTGTCACAGCCTGTAAAATAGCAATATATTGATAGATTGAAAGCAAATGCAAACAGGTAAGGGGGTACAAAGTACAGTGGATTTTACTAGGGTGCGTAGCTTAGTACAATAAATTATTTTCTTCGGAAGTTTTATTATTATTTAACACAGACAATACTTCCACTATTTTTAAAATAATTTAATGGTTAACAAATACTTATTTAGTAAAAATGCAACAGTTTTTTGCATATCTTTTCCTTAGGTTTTGTATATATTCAAATCTGGTAAATATAGTGCACAGTAATAGAATTGTACATATAATTATAGTAAGGAGAGTAGAGTTTTATATATATATATATATATATATATATATATATGTATATATATATATATATATATATATATATATATATATATATATACTTACATATGTCTATATATATATATATATATATATATATATATATATATATATATATATATATATATACACAGTAGCCGCCATAATATAAGGAACGGAAACAACAAAGACATAAATATGTGTATTACTTAAAAAGTAATGCATGATTAGCAATGAAATTTTTACAGAATAAAGATTAGGGTGTCGTGCATAAATACTATACAAATTTACAAACATTTACATTATAGTTTTTTTTAAAATAAAGATTAAATGGAACAAAAGAAATAAGCTACTGGACAAAACTTAACGAACGATTTTGTTAATACTTGATTGTGAACAAATTATCAACAAAATTTAATATTTGGTAAACATCCCCTTATTTTCAATGACTTCTCTGCACAATCGACCACATGATCTAATTAATTTCTTGCAAAAATCATCAGTAATTCCCTCCCATTCGTCTTTTAATAACTCCCATGTGTGATCCTGGTTTTTCGGGTTTCTTTTCTGAGCCCTTTCTCCAATTATCTTCCAAACATTTTCTATTGGATTCAGGTCGGGGCTCTGGGCTGGCCACTTCATTAGGGCGATTCCTTCTTCTTCAAATAAAGCCATAACTTTCTGCGCCTTGTGGCAAGGTGCATTGTCCTGCATGAAAATAGGAGATTCATAAAGATTATGGTGTAACCTTGGTACCACATGCTGCTGGAGAAGCCTTTTGTAAATCTCAGCATTGATATTGCCCTGTACGCGGATGATAGGGCCAACTCCTGCAAGTGAAATCATTCCTCACACCATCACACTGCCGCCACCAAACTTAACGGTTTTCTTGACACATTGAGAAGACAGACTTTCACCTGTTCTACGGCGTACGTAAGTTTTGCCCTCAGAACCAAATATATATATATAAAAGCAAGCTATCCTTACAGTTGAACATACCCAGTTTTAGCATCACAGGTTTTATCTCTCAGTTATGACATTTTATTCTGTAGTTTACAGCTGATTAATAATAAGAGTGTTTTGAGACATATTATGACTGATGGATCATCTTGTGTTAAGCGTTGCATGGGATCTCCAACTGATGTTCTGGATTTTTCTAAGCAGATTTGTATAAGTTCCAACCATTCGTCTTTCAAGACAAACAGATAATGTCCAAGTTTCTGTTCCATACAGTAGGACCGATTCAATCAATGTTCGAAAGGCTTTTCGCGCCCCAAATCTTGAGCAGTTTGTTACACGCATCCCAGGCAAGAGCTTTGCGGATGTTGAAGTGTTTTTGGGAATCTATAATGTGAGATCCAAGATATTTGAAGTCATCAAACCTTTTAGCGGATACATTATTGAGTGACTTCAATTAGGATGGTCCAGGTGAGGTTGTGATGTATCCTGTCTTACTCGCGTTGCAGTAGAGATTTACCTGGTTCACTGCTTGCTCGAATGATTGCAGCAAGGATTCTGCATCCTTGATACATTGAGAAATTAATGCAAGATCATCGGCAAAGTCAAGGCCAGTCAGATATTGTGGAGGGTGCTAACTACTCTAGCGGGGTTTCAAAAGGAGTCCTTTTACCGCCATGTTGTCGAGAGAAATACCCAGATCGTACTTTAAAACAACTATAGATAACAAAGGAGCAAGTGTGTTACCTTTTAGAACTCCTTGAGGGTATACCATAGAGTCAGAGGATTTTGAACATGAGATCTCTGCTTATGGAATCAAACGTCTTGCGGAAGTCAACAAATCAGATTGTGATCTTTTTCTTGGATTTTTTCATCTCTTTCAGTAGGCGGCGAATGGAGAGGGACTTGGGCAGTTGCCGATCTACTTCTTTAAAATCCATTCTGGATTTTGCCAAAGAGTTTATGATAACTTATTATAAACTATTGATGCAATTAACGTGTGAGTTTTAACCCTATACTTTGACACACTTGTTAGATTGTCATTTTTTAGAAGAGAGGCTTTTCTGCCTTTTAGCTAAGTAATACTTAAAGGGGATCGCGACGGAGTAATGAATAGCGGCTCGGATTGAGGAATCGGTGTCCTGAGTTCGAATTCCAGTCAAATCCATTACATTCACCAATACCCTTGGGAAACGTATGAATCCTCGTCTTCTCCCCCAGATATGGGTAAATAGCAAGACACACCGGGTTCTATAGGCTTGGATAGTAACTGGTCTACCGCAGAAAGAATTGGCAAACTACTACGGGAAAAAATCTGCCTCGTCAGTCATGTATCGAAAGATACATGATCGCCTAAGCGTGTATCACGCATGGCATATAATTGACTGAATCCTTAAAGATGTCATCAATATATATATATATATATATATATATATATATATATACAAAATACTTTAACTATATCAGAAAGATTACTGTAAAAGCAAAACAAACTAGAAGTGTAATTGAATATAAAGCAAGGATAGTGGAAATATTCTACATGATTACCGTAGTTAAAAATAGCAAGGGAAAACAAAGTAGAAAACATTTCATCAAAAGCAAGCTACCGTCGTGGTAGTTGAACATAAGGCAAATACCGTTTTATCGTTACTGGTATTTCATTTCAGTTAAGTCACTTTCTTCTGTACATTCCTGCTGGTAAGTAATAGTAAATAAAAAGGCTTTCTCACAGATATGTCAGTGTCCTCAGATTAAATATCTGTCTTTTTATCATTTCACCACATGCATGTCAACAAAGCAACAAAGACGTGACGGGGGCTTACTGAGTGTGGATGAGTAGAAGAAAATGAAAAATTATTAAGGATCAAGACCAATAAAAAGATAATCATTGACGTTGCATTTAAATTTTTGAAGATAAAATTTGACGGGAAAGCAAGAAAACGGAAAAGATATCTGCAAGCCTGAAGCGTGATATATGAAATTGTTAGCATAGAACTTATGACTTCCAACTCTAAACTGAGATCTTGCCGCCAATCTAGCCACGGTGCTTTTATTTATAGAGTCTCGGTACCATAGAGGAATGTTCACCTGAACAATTACCATGAAAATATTTACAGAAAATAAATAATATATTACAGAACTGAGCGACAAAAGAAAAGATATATCTAAAAGAGTGCAATAACAAAAGTCGAAATAACATGAAAGAATTGTCTGGGAACTCACGATGCAGTTCCCTTAAAATTGCAAGATTTTTCTCAGATACAAATTCTAAGGCCATGTACATTATTCCTAGAATATTTTCGACAAAGAGAACGATGGCCTGAAACATACTTCATTGGTAGCGATAGAAGAATTTAAATTAGTTTCACACAGTGTGAAGATATTTGGATAATGTTTCAAGGAAATTATTTTACAGTACAGAAATTGAAACATACTCCACGAATATTGGAGAAGGAAAGGTTGCGGTGTAGGTGACTTTTGGATTACTACCAATTTTGTATTACTACTCGTCTTACTTTTCATTGTTTCTATCATTAAATAATATGACCAAATAAGTAAATATAAGGATTTTTAAATTGAACCCCCCCTTAAATTTACCTATCATAACTAGAACACTGAGTGCAATAAAAATCGGTAGAGACAAGAGACTTAATACATTGCACAGTATGAAACTGCTCATTTTCTCATTTTAAAAAATATAAACATCTCAATTTTTTAAAATTTCGCCCTAAGCAAGACAATAAAGTCACTAAGACGCAAGATGTTACAGATTGTTAGAACATATGTGGAAAAAGATAACACCATTAAGGAGAGAGAACAATAAAAGTACAGGAAGACAGAAGATAACGATTGACATTGCATTTACATTTTTGATGATCAGACTTGATTGGAAAGCAAGAAACCGGAAGAGAGTTCCATAAGCGAGAAGCGCGATAGAAGAAACTGTTAGCATAGAACTTGCGGTTACATCTAACCATTTCAAGTGTAAAATGATGAGACCTAGCTGCCAATCTAGTACTACTTTAGTAATTTACTCTTAATGATACAGTATGAGATTGTATTAAACAGAACACAAAACATTTGCTTGTCAGTTGCCTGGCCGTAATCAGTTGCATATGCACACTAGGCGCTAGATGCATCGTGAATATCTGTTCATGGGTGGGAGAGTAGGATAGCATCATGTTTGGTTGTCGAGAGTATTCGTATATTTTAAGTTTGAAGGTTGAGGCAGCGAAGACTGCTTAGGAGTTACTATAGAGATCAGGGAACACACCCAATTGATGTTTAGCAAACTATTATTTTTAGGGGGAAGTGTATCTTAGCGCCGATTTTAGGGGCTTGACCTTTGGGGTCCGATGTAAAACATAATAAAGAAATCGATTTTGATTGGCTGAGATAGAGTGGGATAGATAGAAAATGGTTTTTCAGAGTCGAATCTTAGACGTCAAGCAATGTAGAGGTGTCTGAGACAGCTCAACAGTGAGGAACGCCACCCACTAGATAGTTAGCACATGTCGACATTAATAAAATAGTTAGGTTAAAATTATCTTGGATTAATGTCTTTCATCGCTGAACCCAAAACATTTCACGACCTCGACCGAGAAAAGACGAGAGAGAGAGAGAGAGAGAGAGAGAGAGAGAGAGAGAGAGAGAGAGAGAGAGAGTGCAATAATTTGGGTGAAATCGATAAATCAATCTGAGGGGATTTCTAACTGGGTCTCGCCTTCAAGGTTGTGCGCCACATTCATCTGCCACCATATCGTGTCAATTTGGCTCTGATGCATGTGATTGCTATACTTTTATTAGGGTTTCATATATTTGTATCTTAATGTCACATGACTAATAATAATAATAATAATAATAATAATAATAATAATAATAATAACTTAAAACTGCTATTATCCCTGTGATGATGAGGAAAGACATCGAAAATCATGACTAATATTCTTGGAGACATCAGCATCTCAGAGCTACAAAAGATTACTTTTTCTGGATCTACAATGTCATCTGCAAAACCCTCTCCATGTAAACGAAACAACACAAATGTGCCTAGATAACTCTCATACAGTGCACTTTTTACTCATAGGCCACGCAGGGGACTTGGTAATTGGCCACTTAAAATTATTATCTGACAAAAGGATACACAACAACAACAACAACAACAACAAAAACAATAATAATAATAACAATAATAATGTAATTTGGGTTGCTGTGTGTGTTATCTTTTTCTTAGCTAAAGCTTTTAAAGGTAAGTCCCTAAACTACATTCAAACAAAGACATACGGTCATGCTGTTTGAAAGTAACATGTGACAAGACTGTCAGTCGCTGCCATTAATCTTAGTCGTCGTAAAAAGAAGATTTGGGGGGGGGGAGATAGAGAGAGAGGGAGAGAGAGAGGGCAAATCATGCGAGACGGGATACAACCAATAAATAATACCGAAACGTTTCGTGCGAGTTACACAGGAAAACAATTTATAACAAACAAATAATAAATAAGAAGTATACAAGTGTGGTTGGTGTATAAAATGTCCGCACCTGAAATGTACCATTTTATGATTTTTTCGGGACGATGAAATGTGTCCTGGTTGTGAAGGCTGCATTTTGGGAGACGTTAACACGACATCTTTCTAAAAGAACCGATGAAAAAGAGGCCGAGCTGATTTCCGGAGAGAGAAAAAAAAAGAATGAAAAGGCTAGCTGCCCGTTTCTGTACAGTCCTGCGAGCGATTCTCATTGGTTCTGTGGTAGAGTACACTATTTTAACGTGAGGTGCAGTTCTGCTTATTAAATAAATAATAATAATATTTAAGATTATTAAATAAATAAATAGTAATAGTATTATGAAGTCGGGTGAAGTGACGAGGCCGTTTGCATAAATTAATGACAACCCGATAATTGATGATAAAATTCGTAATTGAGACAAAGTGATTTCTGGGCTATTTTTTAAACACCGTTTTACATAACATCAGATACAGTTATTTATTGAAAACGAAAAGGTTAAAAAATATTTGTTGTCGGTGTTGTGTCTATTCGCTCCCCAAACCGGTTTGCTTTCCTATATTTGAAACGATGATCAACAATTTACGTTTTTTTGCTTTTTCTTATCTGACCGCAATTTATCGCCCCTGTCATAAAAGTTATTACAATTTGAGCAGATGCATGGCTGCACAATATTTAACTGAGATTTATTTAATTTGCCTAATGCCCAGAATTGCCGAGTGACGAGCAAAGGGAACCATGATTACAATCTATCCAATTGTGCACTCAACCTTTATAGAGAACAAGCGGAACAAAGCTTAACTTTTATGTGGTATTTGCAACGGAAATCAGACAAGCATATTCGTTTACACATGTCCACAGATGTATGAGTTAATTTCACGGTGGCGTAATGGATAGCGGCTCGGATTGAGGAATCAAAGAGCCGAGTTCGAATTCCAGTCAAATCTATTACATTCATACCTTGGAGAAGGTATGAATCCTCTTCTTATCCCACCAGCTATGGTGAATTAGCAGAACAGGCCGGATTCTATAGCCTTAGATGGCAACTGATCTATCTACTGCGGGAAAAAAAATCTGCAGGTCAGTCATGTATCTAAAGACACATGATCGCCTAAGCGTGTATCACGCATAGCTCATGACTGACTGAATGATGTTTACTTAATGCGAATAGTAATAAGCAAACCTTATTATGCTGAGATCTTTACAAAAAATCTATTCAAGACGACTGACAAGTTAAGCTTTTTATTCAATTTTTCGTGTGATTTTTTCTGGACATAAAGTGTATACAATTTGTCCAAATGTTTTATATATACGAGCACTTTCAGCTATTCTGTCAGTCATTATCAAGGATATATTAGATCTCTAGGCTCCCTTGTGATCTATAGATCTACAGACTCATCACCACCGTGGTTTCCATAGCAAGTAGTTTTTTCGAGGTGTGTTTCCTAGCCGAGTCTACCATACTCGACATGGATTCTCAAGAGTATTTATATAAAATTGAGGAAAAATATTCTTGCTAAACCAATGACATCCTCACTTTTGTATATAAACACTTCAAACCTTATTATTAGTTGATACCCTGATTTGAGAAGAAGGCCCGTTTATTTTAAACAGTATTTATTTCGTCTACTGGTCTGCACACCCAATAAAACTTATTAAAGAAAATGTTGACACAATCTCTTTTGTAAGCTTCCTGGTGGGTGCAGGCCAGTAGACGCATTAAATACTAAATAAAATAAGTGTACCGTCTTTTCAAATAAGTTTAAAGTTAAACTTTTGTCAGGGCAAAAACATACATTAACACTTTATATATATATATATATATATATATATATATATATATATATATATATTTATATATATATATATATATATATATATATTTATATATATATATATATATATATATATATATATATATATATATATATATATATATATATATATATGAATTGGACAAAGTCCGACAGTTATTTTAAGACATTTTTATGTTTATACATTCTTTTTATAGAACATCTTAAAATAATTGTTGGACTTTGTCCATTTCATAATGTGTGACGTCATTTATTTACATTTGGATACGCATGGATCAGATATGAATATACGCGAGAGAAACATGGAAGATTGTAGTTTAAAAGCAGTAAAATCGACCTTGCTAAACGAACGATCCTCTGTGGCCAAATCGGTTCAGGCAAATCAGGCTATATGATGGTTCCGAATAGGATACAAGTTCGATTCCTGTCGGAGGACGAATATTTTCAATGAAAATTTCTCTGACATTCAGGCCGGTAAATGTTGTTTAATACAGTTTATTATAAACAGAGCATTTACTTAAATATTTATATTTATACAAAGAATATATAAAAATAAAAAATGTCGTAATATATATATATATATAGATAAACTAACAACAAAAACAACAGGATTTTCCCAACCATGTAACAACAAAAGAAGTTTATGTTGCAATCACGTCACACACACGAATTCATTCACTAGCTCAGTCACTAAATCTACTTACAAAATCTATCACGACTCTAACTGTAGAAGTCATAACATAATTTACCTCCTAGAATGCACACTATGCTGGAAACAATATGTAGGAAAATCTGAATGGCCCTTTCACTACAGAATCAATAATTACCGCAATCGAATTAAGTCGACTCCCCATGAAAAATTATTACCTGTAAAACATTTCCACATAGAAAAACACGACTTCAAAACCCATGCCAAATTCACTATAATTGAGAGAATAGAAAATCCCAATGCAGATAACACTAGAAGAATTTTTGAGTTCCATGAAAATAAGTGGATACGACGTTTACACACGCTGTTTCCAGCCGGGCTAAACCATAAATTGAACAATATAGATAGTAGCAACACATAACCCTACAAATCAAAACCTACCCACATTCCATACCCATAGAAAAAAGACAGGCTTACGGAGGTGTTGAGGCCTCACACCTATACACACACCCACACACAACATACTCACTCACTTTCCTAATAAGTCAAATGATAACACACACCCATAGAAATATACAAGCTAACACATATCATACTCACTCACTCCCTTAAAAACTAAATAACACACACACACACACACACACACACACACACACACACACACACACACACACACACACACACACACTTACCAGAGACTAAACAACTAAATAACACACACACTAAACTAAATAACACAAACACACACACACACAAACAGACTTACCATCCCCTCCCCAAACACAAATAAACTGCTGAACTGACCGGAGAAAAAAAAGGGAACATAGCTCTTATCTCAAATGACAACTTAAAAGAGACTGTTTGAGCAACACAAAGAATGTTAAAAAGATAAATAAATAAATAATAAAAAAACAAATGAAAACTACAGACAAACGTTCGTTTTCTTCATCAAGACATTCATTTCTGTAGTTTACTGCTACAGCAAGCAGAAACATTTTTTCTCTCCCGATGATGGCCATGTTGGTCGAAACTAGTCGAGGAATATAAATGAAATAATAATAATAAAAGCATAAGAATATTAATCTACAACCCAGTATGTCTGAAGATTTTAATTGATTTTTCTAATAATTTTTATCGTTCAAATATATATATATATATATATATATATATATATATATATATATATATATATATATATATATTACGTTATCGTCGCATAGCAATCTTCTATGTTGACATAAGAGAATATCGTCTTAGATGGTGAATACCTTTGTTTAACTGTCCGTATAACCACTCTGAAGATGGCCTATGTGAGCTGAAAGCTTCGATCAAGTAACAGATTAATAATAAATATCCAATCTTTGGACAATTGTTGGCTTTATTTTCACCCGAAATTAAAGCAACCGTACGAAGTTTAGAACGGCTCATTATCAAACATAATAGACATTCATTGTCTGTTATATTTAACGATATATATATATACATATATATATATATATATATATATATATATATATATATATATATATATATATATATCTTATTCAAATAAAAGATAGCATATTTATTACTATTACCTTGCATCTCCAACAATAATATATCTACATCACTTTTTTACCAAACCAAATATTTACAGTTAATATATAAAATATAGCTAACGTTTGCGCATTAAAATATTTTTCCTGGTCCTAAACACTACTATATGCACAAAGAGTTGAGAAAAAGACGAAAAAGTCTTTAAAAACGAAGAGAACGGGATTGCTATGTAATATCCATCCACTTACATGACCATGACTGCTGGACAATGTTCCCTACTGGACCGAAAACTGGAGGCAACAATAATGTAGTCCTACAGAATAATACTGAGAATTCCAAGGACGGAGCGAGAAAGCAACAGTGATGTATTAAAGTAAATGGCAACAAAAAGAATACTTATACTCAGAATCAGGGATAGACAGCTGGAATTCCTTGGGCATTTAACGAGGAAGCTGATCTTAGAAAACAAGCGTCACAGGGTATATTGAGCGCAAGAGAAATAGAAGAAGGCATAGAGCCACCTATCTGCCGACTGTGTGATATATCGTGCCCCTTCCGAACGTTGGCAGTCATGGCTCTCCATAATTTCCTGTCCTTTGTAACTCTTAATAGACTAAGTCTCTTTGACATCGCTTCCAAACCCTGCGTCATTCTCCCTTCATTCAAGCTCGCCAGGTAGATTATGTATTGCTTTCCTCTGTCTCTATTACCTTAAATATGTCCTGTGAGTATCAAATTTTCCAAGTTATCTTTCCTCATTATGTTCCCTAGAAGTTTTAACTGTCTCTTCTCGATGTTATTTTTTTTTGTTTAACTGTCTCTTCTCGATGCTATTTTTTTGTTTCCTTTGACTGTAGAACTTCGTAGTTGCTCACATGCTCAGTTCATGGTATTCTCAGCATCCTTCTGGAGAACCACGTTTCTGTTGCTTGAAGTCTCCTCCTTTTCTTCTGTGAAAAGATTGTACAACATTCACTGCCATGTAGGAGGACTGATATTACATAACAGTTCAGTACTCTTTTCTTTCATTCTAGTATTCATTTTCTGTTTCTTAATATATTTCTTAGCATTTAGAAGGCATCATTGGCAGTTTTCGTCCTCTGCTGAAACTCTTCCCAGATATTTCAATTGTTGCAATTGATTTTGGGATCTCCAATTTGTAATTTGCATGTTGAGCTGTCTCTTTCACTAACAACCATGCCTGCTCTCTTCTTGCAATTCATGTTCAGTCCTTTCTTCTTGATTTCCTTCACTACATGCTGAAGGAGTTCTTGCAGCTGCTTTTCGCTATCTGCTGTCGACACCATGTCATCTGCATATTTTATGTAGTTAAGATTGTGACCGCCAATAATGAATCCAGGTAGGACATCTAATTATCTCAGAATCGCCTCGCTGTATAGGTTGAAAAAGTCTGGTGAGAAGAGGCATCCTTATCTTACATCTCGTTTTATTTTTATAAAAAATCTGCTAAGAGCGAAAGAGGATAGGAAGATTTTCAGAGCAATGATCGTCCATGTCCCTAAATAATCAAAACATCTATAAAAAAGCTTCTTCACACACAAGCGGTCTTCTTTTTATCTACAACAGTAGAACACCTAACAAACGTAAATCTCATTTGCTCCAAAGAGACTTTATTAATCTTAAACTAGACCCCGTTAATTAATAATGATTCAACAAACTTCCAATTATTGCAAGATGGCAACCGCTCTATTTGCTATTAATAATCACATCCTTAAAACTGAAACGACTGAAGAATATCTCCGGTAATTAATAATACAATAAACAAAGATGCCAAGTGTATAAGCACATTGCCATCTATACAATCTGCGTTCTTCCAGGTAAAGAAGTTAATGTACAACACATCGTCTTATGTTTTTTTTTCCCAATTTCCTTAATCCTGTACAAGGCCCACTCTAGGTAGAAGGTTACAGAGTAAATGGCGCAGTTTATGCGGATAGGTGGGAATGATAAAGTTTAACCCTAGACTCGAACAGGTTAAGATTGTGTTGATTGAGGAAACATCCTCTTGGGAGTCGGTTCCACAGAGCAGTGATTCGGGAAGAAGCTATTCGAGTGGAACTTACTTCTCACCAACAGAATAGGAATGAGGGTGGTTTGCTACAGTGTGAGTAGCATGGCGGGTCCTTGCCATGAAGGTTAAAACTGGAAGAACCAAGGAATGCAGTCCGTCCGAGCACTCTCCGTGAATAAAGCGGTTAAATACCTCATCCCGTTTGTGAGAGGAGTTTGAGAATGGAAAATAAGGATCCGGAGACATTTTTCGATTCTATCGAGACTGGAAAGTGATGAGTGGGCAGCTCCTGCCCAAATATGTCAAGAGTACTCCATTTTAGGCACGTCAAAAATAATTTACCCGATTTATCGTAATGTTTAAGATGTGGCCAAATATGTCTGTGAAATAAGTTCTGAAGATTGCTTCCGATTTTGCAAGCACAAAAAGCAAATCATAGACAGTTCTAATTATTTCACGATTGCACAGAATTTACCATATTTCTCGTATGCTAGACGCCGTATTATTTTTGCTGAATTATCCTTCAAATATCACCCTGCATCTTATCACTGTGTTGTAGCATACCTACAGACGATAATGTGTATGTCCCCGTTCGCACAAATACAGTAGTAAATACTGTATGTTGCCCTGCAGTCGAAGATTCGTCTCCAGCTGTGCTTGCTAAACTCTCTGCCTCCGGGCAGAGAGGTTCCCCAGACGAGTCTATGTCGAAGGGCAAAGTCTCGTCTCGGGAAACTTGGCCTTGTGGCATATCTGACAGCGTGGGGTGGTTGGTAGATATCCTGCAGTTAGAGATTCATTGTTGAATTCACTTGACTCACTTCTAACAGTTGACTACTTCTACGCGCCGCTGGCGAATCTTATATGTGTTGTTCTTGTCCTAAGTATTATCGTTCATTACAAACCTTCGTGTGATTATTCAATCAGTAACCTTCCCTAGGTTACAGCACACTGAAAGGTCAAGTTGTATAGACGCGTTTGCCAAAACTTGAAGTATATTCAGTCGTCCAGTTCAAAAATGTGATCATCCGAATTTCCAACAATAAAAAATTAAAGAAAACATGAGTATTTTTTTTTTACCAAAGCTTACTCAATACAAGACTCAGGAGCCACTCAAGGTAGAGGGTTACGGTGTGGATTTTTATTAGCGTAAGAATGGGCAAGAAGTGAAGTTCTTTGGGTGATGCAGGAAAGGTAAGAGCTAAATCTAAACTTGAAGAGGTCAAGATTTAACTGGTGAATAAAATTTCGGGCTTCAAACGAAGACGTTGGAAGTATAGAGTTGAAGTAGACTTTAGATGGGTCAGATTTCAGTCAGAGAAGTATAAAGTTGAATTAAACTTTAGAAGGAACCGGAAACCCAATCCTAAACAGAAAAGAAAGGGATAAACTTCAGCACATTTTCAAAAGTCTAAGGATGAGTGTGAACCGGACAACTGGCAAATCTATCGTATTTGTATTTACAAATATATCTACATAAATTCAAAAAAGATGAAAAGTAGTAAAAATAGTCTTTCATTCAGTTCAAGTCTTTGGGTTGTTGATTCACAGAACAAAGATGCCGTTGAAAAAAAACTTTTAATTCACTGATCTTCTTTCTTGTAGTTGAGGATAGTTCGTTTGAAGTGGCCGTCTGGCCATCCATGCTGTTGTTTGAGATGATTCGTTTGAAGAAGCTGATATAGGTTTCTTTCAGCACGCGCTGTGGGAAGGGAAAAACTTATAAAGTCCCGTATGCTTGGAGACCATCGCATCTCTTTAGTGAAAATCTAAAACAGTAAGTTTTATAAGAAATTTTTCCAGAATGTAGTTTTAGTTTTCTCTGATTGGTCAAATATTTCACATCGTGATGTTAATTTCTAACCAATATGCACTTTGATTTAAACGGTGTGTATTGTATTGTGGAATCTTTTTGACATTTTTGTTCTATTGTGTGTTATTGGGTGGAAAATAAAGTTTATGCGTGTTTTAATATTGTGCATTTTTGGGTCTGTAATTGTGTTGGAAATAGGTTTTATTTCCTATATCTTCACAGATCCCAGTCACGAATACTATTTACGTAATATGGTAACCTATATATATATTTAAAGACATTTATGATATGTTTAACGTTCTTTTTATAGATACAAGTATTTAAGCAAATGCTCTGTTTTTATAATAAACAGTATTAAATAACATTTACCGGCCTGAATGATCGAGAAATTTTCATAGAAAATTTCGTTCTCCGACAGGAATCGAATCTGTATCCTATACGGAACCGTCATTTCGCGTGACGTGCCTTAACCGTTCGGCCACAGAGAAGCGTCTGGTTTTCTATGAAAATTTCTCGGACATTCAGGCCGGTAAATGTTATTTATTACTGTTTATTATAAAACAGAGCATTTTCTTAAATACTTGTATCTATAAAAAGAACGTTAAACATATCATAAATGTCTTTAAATAAATTGTCGGACTTTGTCCAATTCAAATATATATATATATATATATATATATATATATATATATATATATATATATATATATATATATTGATTGTTAAAACCCTATATGCCTTAAACTTTCGTCCTAAACACTTCAGATACATTTCAGACCTTTTTTAAAACACTTTTCAAAGACTGTATTGGTAACTATACACTTAATGTAAATTTTCTTTCATACGTACAATAACCGTTTTTAATTACGCATAGATCGATACAGCCATTGAAAATATTGTATAAAATATGTGTAACAAGAAGCAAAATATAAAGTTTAAAACATTTTCTGAAAACAGAACTCTGATGCTGCCCCCCCCAGACTTAGCATAACGCACTTTTCATACCCCAGACGCAGCCCCTAGCACAAAGAACAAAGCCCAAGCACTACGCCTGTTTTTGCGTTTGATTTTAAAATGAAGATGTACAATTCTGCCAATTTTTACCATAAAAAATGAACTATTGTATGTTTTAAGTCACTTAGATAACAGGAAAATAATACAAGAATATTTTAAATACGTATCGAAAAAATACGCGAATCGAGGGAGTTCGCAGTGAATAATTTGGTCTTCAAAAAATAAGCGAATATTTGGAGTTTCCGCGAATAGCAAGTACATATGTTCTAAAGAAAATACCGCGAATGTGTGAAGCCGCGAATTCTGAAACGCGGATAGTCGGGGGCTCTCACTGTATTACAATAATGACTTTAATTCTTGAAATCTCTTTCCCGCCCAAAGAGTAGTGTGATGTTAGTTTAAAGCGTGAAAATGACAATCATCATTGAGTATTGATTTTTATGTCCACACAGTTTATGTCTGCCAAAGTTCTATCCCCGATATCCCGCGCTTTTCCCGCCTAAATTTAACAAAGGTTAAATATACACACACACACACACATATATATATATATATATATATATATATATATATATATATATATATATATATAGTACACAAACGTGTATAAATCATTTGTGTAAATGAATATGCCAGAAAATGTAAAGAATATGCCGCAATAGCAATTATGCCGAGTAATTGCTGTTTTGGCCATCGTTCAAAACTGGCGTAAGTCAGCATGAAAGAGATATCTACGATTAAATAGATAACAATCATGCTAGAAGCGGGTAATCAATGGTCAGTAAATCCGCTAGTCTATATATGACGCCTGGGGCTGGTTTTATGGTCAAGTCTGTTCCTCGTACGGGTTAGGTGGGCCTACCTGGCAATACAATTTCTCTTTCATCAAAATTAATAACGACCACCGATAATGTGCCTGGAGAGATGCGCGGCCTAGATAAATAATAAGTAATTGAAAGATATTATTTTTTGTTTTGTCTTTATAATATCTATCTATCTATCTATCTATCTATCTAAACAAACACACACACACACACACACACACACACACACACACACACACACACACACACACACACACACATATATATATATATATATATATATATATATATATATATATATATATATATGCAACCAAAACTAAATAAAATGAATTATGAGTATAGCAGCAATATTTTTATATGACTACAAAAGCAACGTTTTTGGGATACTCAAATTGTAATTTTTTAAAAAATTGCATGTTGAGTATTTGAAAAAATTAATAATAAAAAATAGAAATTAAGTTACTGGTCTTACATATTCTTAACAGTTAATTTTTAAATTGACTATAACGGAGTGCGTTTCATGCGCATTTACAAAAACATCACAATTCTCAATTACATTAATATTTAGTTATAGCGATTCACCGTTGAAGATCTTGGATGAGATTGAAAGTACTTGGGAAAATAAAAGGACTAACCAAAACTACGACGTCTTTCCTAATCACAAAACTAAGAAATTAATCCGTGAATTTGAGAGGATTAAAATATATATATATATACAATTATTATTATTAAAGACAACAGATGTTTTATGTCGATTATTTTTGATGATCGATTCTTCTAAATTACGAATAATCCTTCTCAGACAAGGAGAAAATTCCATCATAAATTGTCCTAAATTCATTTGGGAAGAAAATTACAAGAAATATGTCCATACTTTCGACTTAGGTAATCATCAGGGTAGGTAGAGGCAATTGGTGAGTGTGTGTTGCGACGTAAGCGAAGCGTGTTGTGACGTAAGCAAGGCGTGACGTGTTTTTATATACATTTAAGGATGTGGACTCTTAAGTTATAATTGATTTTGATTCATTGATAGTTGTTTCTCTTGTATGAGTATTGCTTCTACGTTAATAAGTCTGTTTTTACTACTTGAATTCCCTAGTATTTTGGTGAGTAGATGACTAATATTTTTATGATCCTTATACTGCTTATTAATGTGTTGTCTGATCGCACTCTGGTTTTATAGGTGGCAGGTGAGTCTCACTGAAAGTGTGGTTGTGGTATTCCTTTTGTGTTTATTTATTTACAGAGAAACATTCTCTGAGTGGCCAGGTATATTCATATGCAACATTGGTCTTATATAGTGGGTTGGAAATTTGAAATATATTGTTTTTAATAACTATGAATTTTTTGTAGTAAATAATGAATCTGATGCTTTTATTTGATCGAATGGTTATATATATATATATATATATATATATATATATATATATATATATATATATATTTTATTATGTCCTTTTTATTACTGTTTCGACTTTTTGTGATATTGTGCATTTCATTTTGGTGAAAATATTTTAATACTATGATTTTTATTATTAAAATTGTTTAAATGACATTTGCTTCTCTGCGATATAACTTGGGTACCATTTGTTGATAATTGTTTTATATTATTTAATTCTTTAAGGACATTTATTTTATATGATGAAATGATTTTAGTGCTTTAAATTAGTTTATTAATGACAGCAGTTTGATAATTTTCAGGGCATAATTTTACTGGCCTAGTTTAGAATACGAACTCTCAAGCTTTCCCTTCTCCGATCTTCAACTATTCAAGTCTAGGGTCAACCGTTATATCCCCCTTTTTATCCCCATGAAATGTGCCTCTTAATCTATAACTCCTTCTTGAGTAGCGATAGCGCTTTATAGAGGGATAACATCATTGTAAAAATACATTTTTATACTGACTATTTGCACAATTCTGAGTTTCATGAACAATGTAATCATCAGGTGCAGATTGAAAAGGTTTTCTCATAAATGTATGTACTCCCTTAAGAGTTGGTTATAGTTATTAATATTTAAATTTTATGGCTACTTTTCAGTCTGCACCTGACGATTGCATTGTGCATGAGAGTCAGAGTTGTGATAAGAACGAGTATATATATATATATATATATATATATATATATATATATATATATATATATATATATATATATGAATAAAAATACAAGAAGATAAACTATTCTTAGCCGACACTTTTCGTCCCAAGGTCTGGTAAGAAACTTAATTATAACATTTTGTATCCTCAACCTGTTTTGACTGAACTTTCAACCACCTGATTAATATTCATGAACGTTCTCAAATTTAAAATTGTTCTTATAGATCAACACGTGCAACAAAATGCATTTACCTTCATAAAATCCTTCAGAGGACGAAATGCTTTGGCTTTGGATAGTTTTTCATCTTGTCATTGTATTCGTTTTCTTCATTTACAGATTCACTATAACTGAAAATAATTTATACAAACACACACACACACACTCTCTTTCTCTCTCTTTCTCTCTCTCTCTCTCTCTCACACACACACATATATATATATATATATATCATGAGATAATGTTGCCTATTTAAAGAGGTTACAAACAAAGGTGGTACTCGAATGAAGGAACAGCAACACGCGCGTAGATAAAAGAGAGGTTTATTGAAAAAGAAAATACACTACTGAAAGACAGGGAATGGGGTAACAGGCTAGTAATTTCCGAAGCAAGGTTATTTATCTTACCTCCTCGCGAAGTAGAATGTGGCACAAGGCCGTTTTTTAATGCGGGTCAAAACCTAGCCCGTAGGCTTGGGCAAAAATTCCTCGTAAACTCCGTATACACGGGGTCAGGGAGCTGTCTACAACCCCAGACATGACTCTGCCCTTCGGTATAGCCTCGTCTGGGTTTCTCTCTGCCCGATGTCAGAGACTTCGACCAGCTCAGCTGGAGACGAATCGTCAACTAATTGCCGAAGCAAGGATATTTACCAACAGCCCCACCCGGTCAGATGTGGCACAAGGCCGAATTTAACGTGAGTTATCCGTGACCGTAGGTTCGGCCAAAAATTCCCCGTAGATCCCATAAAAAACGGGATTGGGTAGCTGTCTACCACCCCAAACGAGACTCTGCCCTTCGGCATAGCCTCCTCTGGGTTCCTCTCTGCCCAAAGGCAGAGAGTTCGACTAGCTTAGCTGGAGACGAATTTCCAACTAATTGCCGAAGCGTGCCCTCCCAGGTATATCCTATGCTTACTATATGTAACTCCTGATATAGTCAGTCCACGTAGGCGATAGGGAATGTGGGACATTCCGTTACAGTAAATAACATTATATATTATTATTATATATCAAGAAAAGTATTGATGAAATAACAAGACAAAATGATAAAAAGTTTATTTGTGACGCACTTCATCTGTTAGGATTTCATCGGACTGAGATTTTTTAAATACTTTCAAGACGCTTCAATATCCTTTTTCATATTCAATGCGAAACAGACGCCTCTTAAAATATTCCAAAATAGAAAAGCTGTCTTTCCTGATAAACACAACGAATAAAAAAATATATTATTCTATCCACTAACTCTATCACATCTACAACCGAAAAAATGATCTAAACTCAACAGAAAATTTATCACAGCTACATCTTTAAAAAATCAAAGACTTAATCACTATAAAATAGAACAAACGAAAATTGAAGAAGGAATTTACTCTATCAAATGCAAGGATAGTCAGAATGAATACATTGGAGAAACTTCAAGGAGTTTAAACAAAATACTATATAAATACAAAAGGGACGTTTATAATAAAAACACACAAAACGCATTGGTTGTTCACCGTAACAAAAAGGACGACAATGCTACGCTAATTAAAAGAGAAAATAATTCACTAATAGGAAAATGTTAGAAAGTTCTTTAATCGCAAGGTAAGTCACAGTAAATTTATTCCCAGTTTTTACAACTTTGCATCATTCTTGGCAGATTTTCTGTTATCACAATGTGGGATATTTAAAAACAAACATGTTGGAAAGAAGAAGAAAAGACATATAAATTAATTTGGCTAGATTGCAAAAAAATATTTAAAATTTATAAAAAATACCAGCGTCTCTCATTCGTCCTCATGTGTAGTGACACCAACGTCAACAAACCCAGTCTGATGAAGTCCTAACGGATGAAACGCGTCACAAATAAACTTTTTCATTTTGTCTTACAATTTCTTCAATACATACATATACATATATATATATATATATATATATATATATATATATGTGTGTGTGTGTGTGTGTGTGTCATGATCTATTCTTTGGTCGCCACACACGAAATATCATGAAAAGTATATCTTGATTAATTGTAAACGGTCGAGAAAATTCTATGCCAATTTACAAATAGTTTCGGTGATTAATAAGCTCGTCTTTGATAAGAATCAATGTCGAGAGGTCAGAATTTGTGTCTCTGGCAGCCACGCACTGGCGTAAGTCGGATAGACTCTGAGAATGGAATCAATGAACTGAGATCTAGATTTGTCGCTGTCAGTAGCTTCTCTTTCAGGGTAATGGCTTTTGGAAAGGCATGAGTTCAAGTCTCTCTGGCAACTGCCCAAAATATCGTCTTCCCCACATATTTGTGCTACAGGGTTGCCATCAGAGTCGTCAGGATATAATGGGTGTGGTTGGGTGATGTGCCTATATTCATGTAGTATTATATATATATATATATATATATATATATATATATATATATATATATATATATATATATATACAATGTTCACACACTTCCCCGCCACCGTAAGGTAGCTTTCCTGGATTATTTCTCTAAATAGTTTCATTATCTCTATTTCTGAGATGCGGTATTATACCTATTTACACTATTTACATCTGTCGTACTGTTGTCCTCATATTTATTGTCATATTCACGACATTTCGGCTGTTGTATGCTCCTACATTCTACACACGTGAACTAAATAAATGCTTCTGTTCGAAATTCCAACCTATAACACCCGAAGAATCCACCTTTTTATATTCCAATCATCAATTTCTCGCCAAAATTGTAACATAAAACGTATTACTTCTATTAATGATCGAGAAAGAAACGCTCATCTAGACTACATTTCAAGAAATTTAAAACTAGACCATTTCTTTATGCGATTGTGTACAAATTCTTGCCTCAAATCCTATGCCATTCGGAGCATTAAATTGTGACATTTCGTAATATATATCTATATATCTATATCTATATCTATATATATATATCTATATATCTATATATATATATATATATATATATATATATATATATATATATATATATATATATATATATATATGTTCCAGAACAAGGCTTGAGGATGAAACTGCCACCCAGTGGTTAAGGTTTAATATTGGAATTAAACTTAAATACTGCTGACCAGTTTCGAAACATAGTAATTTCTGTGTGGTGATGAATTCATATTTAAAAAAAAATAATTATAATCTAGGCTCTATTTGTGTATCGAGCACTGTTTTTTAAAAATAAAAACAAAAATACTAAAGAACTTCGGATCATCAATCTAACAGTTCTTTCCTATTATATCAATATATACGCGCGCGCACACACATACATATATATATATATTTAGTTGGATTGATGTGAGTCGCATCAATCCAATTAAATATGTCAGCTCTATCACTAATATTGAGCGATTTCCAATAATTACCGCGGATAAAATATATATATATATATATATATATATATATATATATATATATAAATTGCATATATATATATATATCTATGTTTATATTTAAAAATTTGTGTAATTAGGCTGCAATCCTTCTTTCATGCACATTTCATTGAATACGACAGACAAGGTGCTTTTATTAAGTTTTTTTATACAATTTCTCATGCGATCTAATAATTTCTTTTCTTTTCGGATGATAAATTATATAAAAACTGTCCGAATGTTCTTTTGACTTCTGTGACACGCTGTATAACAGAAAGTATTTACAGCTAAATCTATTTTTTGTATGTATTTTCTATCCGTATGTAAGCAGTTTGTTCACAGCATTATATGTTCCGTATTCGTTTAATATCTTTCCTGAAAATATGTAATTTGCCTCGTGAAAAACGGTTCTTTATTTCATGTTTGTAACCAACTGTTGGAATGTTTTGAACATATAGTCAGCATGGTGTCATCTGCGTATCTTACTTTGTTCCTGATGTGAATGTTCAGAAACACGTTCGTAAGACTTCTTATTCCGAGATTTAAGTATTATTGTTCAGAGGTATATCTTAGTAAGACTCCTTGTTTAGATATATATCTCGGTAAGACATCTCGTTCAAAGATATATCTTAGACTTCTTGTTTAGATATATATTTCGGTAAGACTTCTTGTTCAGAGATATATCTTATTAAGACTTCTTGTTCAGAGATATATCTTGGTAAGACGTCCTGTTTAGATATATATCTCTGTAAGACTTCTTGTTCAGCTATATATCTTAGTAAGACTCTTTGTTTAGATATATATCTTAGTAAGCCTTCCTGTTCAGAGATATATCTTGGCAAGACTTCTTGTTCACATAGGATAGTCTCGTTGTAATAGTGAATTAAATCCCACGAAAGGACGCATCTTAGTCTTGAACCTCTTTCTGCTAGGTTTACGATATAAGCTATTTTCTGGGGCCATATGTTTCAACTTAGTTTTTTTCTTTTTACAATAATATTCATCTTGTATAAGGCCCAAAAGCCTCCCGAGATAGAGGGTTACATACTAAGAGTTAAGATCACAGTTTATGAGGATGTTTGAGGAAGATAATGATTAACCTCAAACTTGAAACATCCCCGTGGAAAATGCTTCCACAAAGTCGTTATTCGAGTGAAACCAATGGAATACAAAGGTGAATGAGTGCAATTCTGTACATCGTGTGTGGCGTAGCGGATCTTAGAAAAGATGAAACTAAGGAATGTACATTTTCTGAACACTTTCCATGGAAATAGCGATAAAGTAACGGAAAGCTTGCAATTCTTCGTCTGTTTTCGGCAACTCAAAAATAACCACTTGATTGATTGATTTATTTTTACGGTTTATCAACCTTTTGCAGGATATTTAAAGCCAGAAAATATTTTTAGATTGTAAGAAGTTTTTAGAGATAATGATTTTACTGATACAAGTTGTACTAACTAATCGATAGTAGGGAGAAGAGGTGGATGCCTACCTTTCCCAAGGATATTTTCGTGAAAGTGAATATAACGAACCCGGAACCCTGCTCTCCAATTCAGAGCCGTTATAATAATTCAACCAACCACACCTACATTATTCCCAAGCGGTTACCCACTATGTACTAACCAGGCTCGACGTTGCTTAACTTCGGTGATCGTACGAGTATCGAATGTTCGACGTGTTATGAACGTAGGCCTCAAAGATAACATCTGTACAGAAATTCTGCGTTATTAAACACTGTTATATCGAAAGACATAGAAAGAACGTGTCTGTGTGTCGTAGGAAATGGAAGATACGTCGTATCATTTTTTATGATTAAATGGGAAGCCATGTTCAGTGTTTTGAAGTTTCATTCGGTATAAAACCATTTTTGATGAATAAAAACACAATAAAACTGCTTTATTTTTAAATCCCGAGTTGACTTCTGTGACACGCTATATAACAGAAAGTATTTACAGCTAAATCTATTTTTTGTGTATAGTTCATTTTCTATCTGTATGTAAGCGGTTTGTTCACAGTATTATATGTTTCGTATGTTTTGAACATATAGTCAGGTGCTCCTGTTATTTACCTTGAGCTCCTTGATAAGACCCAAAGAAGAATCAGCAACATTATCGGTCCTGATCTGGCGGCTCGGCTTTAGTCATTTTTCCCACCACTTCAAGGTTGCCTCTCTGTGTCTTTTCTATAAATACTTTCACGGTAATTGTTTGGATGAGCTCTTCGCTATGGTACACCTAGACTTAAAAAAAAAAAGTAAGCGTAATACTAGGCATGCGTCGAGATCTCATCAATTTCCAGTTGAGCTGGCTATAGATGTAACCGTACATTCTATGATAACAGTTTATTTTCTCGCACTTCTTATTTGTGGAACTTCCTTTCGGTTCCATGTTTTCCAGACAACTTTAATCTGAAAAGATTTAAAGCAATATCAATCGCTCTCTACTGTCCTCCTGATTACTCTTTTCTCTTTCCGATCATTATTAATGTTTCTGATTCTAATTCTTCTACACACTGACTGACAAGACCCATTATGTCTTAGCGTCTTTACTGCCTTGCATGAGGTGATACCGATTAAAAAATGTAACTTAGTTGTTGAATCGTTTGAATCAATTTTCAGCCTGCCTTCATTAAGAAATGTCCATTTCTTACACTATTTAAAAGAATTTTTGTATTTTCCATTTTTTACGAAGAAGCTATCTTATAATTATATACATAGAGAATATAATATATATATTATAATTATATCTTTATAAGTCTACTAAATCGTGCATGCTTAGCACATTTCTGCCGCATATGGTCTGACGCTCCTGATATATATATATATAGAGAGAGATCCGTGATATAGTCTAAAGAAGAATCTTCAATATAGTTGGCCCTAACCTGACATCTCCCCGTCAATCACTTTCCCACCGCCGTAATGTGGCTCATCACTGCTTTTTCTATAAATACTCGATATTGCATTTAAATCTTTGAAATTCAAAGTTGACTGCGAATCTGTTACAGTGGTCCACAAGTGAGAAGTGCGAGGGAAGGAACTGTTAGCATAGAACTTGCGGTTGTATCTAGATATTTCAACTGTAAAATGATGAGATCTTGATAGAGATTCCTCTTAGTCTTAGTATTTTCCCCGTCCCCAGATTGATAGGTAAACGTGCTTAAACCTACGTGAAGAGTCATGCGTTAAAAAAAAAACGCATGACTCTTCACGTAGGATTATTTACACAGGACTGGTAAAAGTATGAAAAATACAGAGTGTGTTGGATAAATTGTGGCCATTTTATATTTTTCATTTCCCGCATGCGCGTTGACTGTTTTTGATTTTGTCGACTGTACAGAATCATAGGGTCAGTCGGGCACGGTCTGTGAGAAAAAGAGCACCATGACGAACAGAAATTTGAAAATGCTGTACTGCTTGGCATTCGCGCCGGAAGCTCTAATAGGGAACAATTCACAGTTTTTGGGTGTCAACCTGAGGACAGTGCAGAAGAATCGGAAAGAGCTGGATAATATATTCAGTCAACATCATGGTGTTTGGAATGGTAGCTGGTGATGGTGATGTTATGCCTCCATTCATTTTACCACAGGACCTCAGAATCCACATGGAGGTCTACATGAAGTGCCTTGAGGAAGTAGTGCTATCCTGGGTGAAGAGGGTGGCTGCTGGAAGACTCTATATCTTTTTTTTTTAAGCGTATCACCCCAAGCAAGGCTGGAGGCCACTATCACGCATGGGGTTACAGAAGGGTTGGAAGAAGAGCAGATAGGAGTGGTAAAGGAGAGGATGTGGAGAAAGAGAAAGACGGAGGGTCGATCAAGGCAAGGGGGTTACAGAAGATTTGGAGCGAGAGCAGATAGGAATGAAAAATGAAAGGATGTGGAGAAGGGAAGTGGATAGATCAAGGCAACTGGAGATGTCGATTGACGCTACACTTAAACCGTTGGACATTATATTTGTCAGGGAAACAGTACAACAGATATCTGCACAATGTATCGCAAGCAGAAGAACACAGTCATGGCTGCCATACAATTTCTGCGATCACATCACTCCTTACATCTGGCCACCTAGCTCCGCAGACTGCAGCCCCATGATTATTGGGCGAGAGCCCAACAAATCTCCTTGATGAACTGAACGTAAGGATTCACCAACTTAAACAAAGAGACTGTCCAGGATAATTGCAGTAGATTCCGAAGTTGTTTGAAGGCCGGGGTTGAAGCCAAGGGCAAACTTTTGTGTAATTTTAGTAAATATATCTGTTAAAATGTGATGTTATTTTCCTTTTTACGTCATTTAGATGACAATTTATCTAACGCAATCTATACAACTCTGAGTCGGAGAGAACACGTTATCTGAGGATAATATGCAATTTAAGTTTAACTTTCCTTGTTTTCAACAGGCACAGAGAAGGACCTTCCCCGAGAGATGAATATAGAAGAAAGGTCCCTATGCTAGTTGGAAAAGTAGATAGTAACCATGTTGCAAGTCTGTGATTAATGACCCCGGGATTTCTTAAAAGACTTCAGTTAAACAAAGATGTTTTTGTTTAGTGGCATATCAACATCTCTATGGGTTATTTAATACCGAAATGTAAATATTTTGTACACAATATAATTTTATGTTTGTCGATAATAATGGTTTAAAAGCATAACTATTTAACCCATAGCTGTGGGAGAAGAGGTAGTTTCATGGCCTTCCAAAAATGACCAGCGCGTAGTGAATATAACGAACCCAACCGGAATTGGAACTCGGCTATTCGATTAACAATTGCTAGCTATTATCCATTACACCACCCGCAATTCCAAGTATTCAACAGCTGTTATCCCCTCGAGGTCACCCATCTGACTAGGCTTGACGCTGCTTAACTTCGGTGATCGTACGGAAAACGAACTTTCAACGTAATGTGGCCAAAAGACTACAAGCAAGGAAGAGACAATCTTTCGTTTTTTTTCGAATTTGTATTTCGCCCATTGATGATGCTGTAAGATCAAACACATTTAGTAAATCTGAATATTCTTTTAACTGACAACAAAGTTTATAATGTATCTTCTCTCTCATGCTGAGAGGTCAACATCGCCAATTCAATACAATGTTGTATTCTCTCTTCTTTCGTCTTCTCTCGGCCGGGTGTTGAAATATTTTTGGGTCCGGTGATGAAAGACATCAACAAAGTTAATATGGACTTATCTAGTTTTATTAATGTCGTCGACGTGTACATTTCTAACTCCCCAGTGGGGTCGCTCCCCATCCACTGGGGAGCTGTTTCAGACACGAAATAAAACACGTCTACATTGTTTGACGATTAAGAAACAACTCACCGAAAAAACCTTTTCTATCTATCACTCCTACACTGGATCAGTCAATCGACTTCCTTGTTTTGCCTTCCATCTGACCTCGAAGGTCAACCTCAGGAAGTCTAAGCAGATATGCACTTCCTCTTTTATAACTGAATGAAGGAAATTCTCGGTTCCTTCTAGTGCAAGTCTATTTCATAACCATGATAGCAAAAGAACAATGCGGCATATGAAAAACCTTTCGTTACTGATAAGGGGTCTCCCCTTTTCACACAAATGGACTCAGCCGAGGTATACATATACTACTATCAGTGAATACCCGGAGTCGGTATGAGAGTAGTAATAGAGGAGGGTAGCACAAGAGTCACCGTCACGAGCACCTAGACTCAGTAAGGAGTCATACCGCGATACTTCAATACCAAGTCTGTATATATATTTTGCTATCAACCCGCATTCCTGGATCTACTAACCCGTATTACCAGTTTGTATTATTACGTTAATACATTTATTTTCCTTATCCATTCCTGGCGTTTGTTATTCATTGATATCGGATTCATCTCGGAATCCACAACAGTTACAATGGACGATAGATATGCCTTCTCAAAGATCTTGGCCAAAATTACTCTTTGAAAGTCGAAGTGAAGTGAAATTTGTGATTCACGATTCGACGATCAAGTCTCTTTTCCTTCATGACTGACTAGGCTAGTATATCTGCAATAGGCTGCCGTTTCTTTCTATGGATGAGTAGTTGCCAAACAAGACTATAGGACAAAATATGTTCCGTTATTTAACTGATGAGATATGAAATAGAATCATGAGAAACAAACTACTACCCAGAATCCCACTAGAATTCTCTTCGTAATCAAACTACAGACCAGTGTACAACAAAATACAGTCAAACCTTGTCGGACAATGTCCTGCACTTTGACTAAGCACGGAGCCTAACAAGTTTTCTTCGTATATGTGCCGCGTTAAAATGTTGGTCTGAGTTCGAGACCTGTCCCAAAGTTGGGAGACTCATTGTGATTCAGCAATCTGACTGGGCAAATGAAATCTTGCTTTGTTTTTAACGGCTTAACAAGTACTTATGGGAATTTAATGCTGAACTCTAATTTTCTCGGGAGCTTTGATGTAATAAAAATATTATATATGTTATTCTACTTTCACAATTGCATACATGGTAGATGATACTCAGCTTTTGTGCATATACATATTACTGTGGACGTGATTAGTAGAGGCGGTGATGTGTTCGTTTTATGTTGTAGATTTGTTGAAGTTATATTTTGGAATACAGTTTGATTTATTTAAGAAATTGTAGAATATTATATAGATTAATGTCATGAAAGAGTTCTTTCATGGCAGTATTTTGATTATTTTGTTTAGTGGCATATCAACATCTATAAGCTATAAGCAAAAATTTATTTACAAAACGGAAATGGGTAACGAAACTGGTTTCCTCTGTAAGCAAAAGAAAGAAGATGAACCAAACAATGACTAAAAAATATTATAAAGATTTAATAAAAATCAGAATAAAAAATATAAAAATACCGAATTCCAAATATTTTGAATGCAATTGAATGTTTTCAACTACATACTGTTTTCTTTTGGTCTGGGGGTTCCCTATTTCCCCATAGCTGGGACCCTAACAAGTGATATCACCCCAAGTTAGGTACAAAAGCAATTAAGGGGTGGTTCTATGATCCTCAAATCCTCAAATCTCTCGATCAGAGGTCTTGGTGCAATATGTAGTTTGTTGTCATACCTAGGACTAAGCAAAGGTAACAAGAGACCTTATGATCAACATTTTGACAAAACGTGTGCTGCTTTTCGTTTTATCTTTCCTTATCTTTGCCGAATTAAACTGTTGGACAGATCCCGTCATAGTCTATCCTTTGCCCATTAAGAATATCTCGGTCCCAAAAGGGATTATAAACAATACAGTCTTTATTAAGTAATCCATTTTCGGCGAAAGATCTAGGAATTTTTTCGAACTGATGTCTACTCATTCAAATAGTAAAGAATGCTGAAATAATAACATTTTCTCAATCTACACCAGTACACGCGAAAATGAAGAAAATACCAGCTTCAGGACAGACACATAACATGAGTGTGAAAAAGAAAGGGAACGAGAAGAAGCAACAGGGCCAGAAGGGGAGAGTGAAGAAGAGGAGTAAAGTGAATGGAAATATTCCATAACTGATAATTTTACGTTGGAGTTCATTTCCTTGAAATTTCCTTTCAAAGGAACATAAAAAATAGCGTCCGAGCCAAAGGTAGGTATTAACATTCAGTTATGACAATAAGAAACTGAATGCCTACGGCCCACCGATAATAAAATTTATCAATATATTAGAGTTAAAAATATATTATTAAAATGAAAAAAAAATGTCTTTCCTGATTTTTATTAAATCTTTATAATATTTTTTAGTCATTGTTTGGTTCATCTTCTTTCTTTTGCTTACAGAGGAAACCAGTTTCGTTACCCATTTCCGTTTTCTAAATAAATTTTTGATTTTCTTAATCGAAAATTATTTGAATTCCTTTGGGTATTCTTTATGAACACATCTAGATACACGCAAGCATATAGTAAATACATACCTATATTAAATAATAATACATACGAATATATATATATATATATATATATATATATATATATATATATATGCATATATATATATATATATATATATATATATATATATATATATATATATATATATATGTATGTATATTGTATTTCTGTGTTTACGATTGTATTGAAAAACAACAATTTCAAATTTTCAAATTTATAAACTAAAAATCGAATGTCAAAAACGTTAAGTAACATGCACCGAATATAGATGAATAACAAAAGTATTTCTAATATTGAATAACAATATTAGTTAAAAAATGTAAGCTTCCAACGCTGAAGGATTAAGATGTCCTATCATTCCGATAATCCACTTTGTTAAGAGAATCGATTTGTTGCCAGATGCAATATTGGGATTTTTCTTTTAAATCGCAAATGTCAAAATTTAAATTTCCGGGCAATTCTTTTTAACGCTCTCCTCTGTAAAATCAAAAGCGATTCTCCGACGACAATGACGTTTCTTTTCCCGAAATTAACATATAGTCAGAACGCATAGATCCAAATGATACGAAATTATTTTGATTAGATTATATCTAATTTTTTTTCAAAAACTGGCATGTTTCTTCAGGATGTAGGCGATCATGTCTCATCGCGGACTTATTTCCCTTTCTTATTTGTGAATTGTCATGTAGAACGATTTCCCGTGGGCTCTCCAGCGTTTTTAATTCAGATTATTTCTTCTCCCAGACTGGTTATCATCCCTGCTTAGAGCGCTTAGTCGACCAGTTGTCAAAGCGGAGTAGAAAACAAGCATTCATACCGTTTTGAAGAGCATTAATGAAACAAGAAACGAAACTGGAATTTGAAATCGTATCTCCGATTCCACTTGTCACGTTAAAAGACGACGTCGTCGTTGTTGTTATCGTTGTTATTTGATTTTTTCATTTTTATCTTTCTTGGAAATATTTAAAAAAATCATATTTAATTCAGAATGTAATCAAAGTTAGTCAAATTCTCAATCGTAATATTATGAATAAAAACTGCTTATTGAAATCATGAATTAATAAATCTATGTTTAACTGTTGCTGTCGTTGCTGATGTTGGTGGTGATAGCAAGAATAATGGCGAGGTGTTTATTCTTTTGACTAAGGATAGAAATATTTACAGACGAGCAGCGTTAATTCGTACTAGTTACACAACTTCTTTCATTTGCTGTGTCCCTTTAGGACGTGAAGGATCATTGCTCTCCACAACTTATATTCTGCAATATTCATCTTTCTGTCCTTTCCACGCCATGTCTTGCTAGTCATTTACACAAATTAGTTACGTAATTTATTTTCTTTTCCCTGTGCACCTCTTGCCGTCAGAAGGCCCTGTGGATGTCAGATTCCAGAAGCTCTCTTTCCTCGTAATTTGTCTGCTTAATTACATCTGTTCATTTCGGGCTCGAAGTGAGTTTTGTTTCCAATTCCCTTAAGATTACCACGTTCCTTGCATCGTAATGTTTATGTTATTCTAAGCATCCTTCTGTTGAACTTACACCACAATTCTCTTCTTCATCTAAGGAAATTGTCTAACATTCACTACCAAGTAGGAGAATTGATATCACATTGCAATATGATATCAATTCTCCTATACAGCACTATTTCATAAAAGATATTTCATAGCATACAAGGAGAGATGAACAGTCTGAAAAACTAGTATTATGAAAAAAATGAATATAAAAAATATTGGTTCTATAATTGTAAGTGGGCTTGTTATGAGGGATTTTATGACAGCAACATAGCGACATTCGTTTAAACATTACGATTAAATATGGATTAAACGTTACGGCTACGGTGGTTCTGTTTATTGTTGTCTTTGCTTTTTTTCTAAATACTCTAAATTTACTTGATAGTTGCTTAGTTCTAAAGCTTTTATCTAATTAATTTCATTATTATCAACTATTTCTTATTGCTGAAGTTAGTAGATACCTTGGATTGAATTATGTAAATTATCTAGAATGTTATGACCGTGATTTCATTCTTTACGATCTTTGGTATATAGTTTGGAATAACCATTAAGTCAAAGGTCATATCGAGAAAGTTGATCACTTTAGCATTGGTGGTAATGGTGCTATTGAGTTCGTGTTCTTTGAAAAATTACAACAGCCTCTTTCTCAATCGGTTTATATTTCTTGGACTAGTTTTATGGAGGAGAATTACACCGTCATCTTTATACAATCCGGTGTCCTTAATGTCGAAAATAACAAAATTCCAAAAATTTCACAAGCATTAAACTCCGCGTTGTGCTACCGGTGAAGTAATTTAACATATATATATATATATATATATATATATATATATATATATATATATATATATATATATATACATACATATATATATATATATATATATATATATATATATATATATATATATATATATATGTGTGTGTGTGTGTGTGTGTGTGTGTGTGTGTGTGTCTGGGTAAGATGAGAACAAATGAAGTATAATTCCCCTGTCCGTAGCATTTAATTTAAAAGCGGTTCTAATACTGAGTAGAGCTAAATATTATTTATTATCAGAGATTAAAGCGAAAACATGTTAAAAATCGCTACACAATAGTAATCGGGTTTCAACACTACAAATGTGTTTCCTCGTCCTCGGGCGATGATAAAACTACTGGCGAGTGAACGATTAATTTAATTTCTAAAGCAGAATATGCTCTTTTATCGAAAAAAAAAAAACGAATTAAAAGAGGCTTGTGAATTTTACCGTGATTAACCAACCAAATGTGACCAGCGCTAAATTCAAACTAATCGAAAAAAAAAAATTGATATACGTCATGACATGAAGTTGTCTGCATATAAATTCTAGACAAATTAATTCCGGACACAGATACAAATGGTTACTTCATTTCGTAAACTATATAGAAGCATGACGTTCAATTTTCACAAGGAGTTAAAGGGAAAGAGGTACCTTAAATGTTATATGCTTGGTCAAGTCCTACATAAAATTTGGTACACTATTTACATTATTCGGACTATAGTCCTCATCTTTGTTGCCATATTTATCACATCGTTTTCGGCCGTTGTACGCTCCAGGTGGTTGGACTGTCTGCACCCTTTATTTCGCTCGCTGGGGCAGACTGTTCTAGTTCCAAGTGCCATATCTCTCCAAGTTCTTGACTGCCTTAACCAGGTACTGAACTCACAACACTTTGGGACCTGTCACCGGATCTAACCAACGCCTTTATCCTTGAGGACACATGGCACAGTGTATGCATTTCTGGGATTTATGAACTTAATGTCTTCAGCAACCATTTTTAACAGTCCTCATTTTGCAATTTTTGCTGTTATCATTGCATTTTTTTTTAACCAGAGCTCATATTGCAATCTTCGTTGTTATGATTCCTTTTCACTGGCATTCCTTATTACTGGTTCCCATATTGTGAGTTCAATAACCGGTTAAGCCAGTGGAGAACGTAGAGAGGTGAATTAACAGGAAATAACTGATAACATCCATTAGACATGGCACGTGGAACTAGAACAATCTACCACAGCGAGCGAAATAAAGGGTTCAGCTCGACATTCCAACCACCTGAAGAAGGCCGGAGCGTACAACGGCCGGAACGTTGTAATAAATATGGCGACAAAGATGAGGACAATAGTCCGAATAATGTAAATAGTGTACATAAAACCTCATCTCAGAAATATAGACAGATACTACAATTTTGTAGTTGATAATTAAAAATAACACACACACACACACACACACACACACATATATATATATATATATATATATATATATATATATATATGTCCTTTCGATTGCATTTAGCATGGAACAGTTTGTCACCTCTGAGTGTTGACTTCAATGTCCCCTTTTATATTTACATACGTTCTCTGCCTAATATTGAGCCCTTTAACCTATAAATATAGCATACCTTAAAACTATATATATATATATATATATATATATATATATATATATATACACATATATATGTATATATTAAATAAACACATAGATTCTTTTGTTTGCTAACATGCATGTGTATGGAGCTTGTTATGATTCTTTCTCGTAGTGTGTGCCTCTGTAAATATAAACAGCGTGCGGTGATCATGTCTTAAATCAATCAGAGTTTTGATGAGAATTTTGTTGTATTTGGTGGGGTGGCGGGCGGTCGATGGAGGATTTGATCAAACAAGAGCAAAAAAAATCAAATGTCAGATCGAAAGGAACATGTTCGGTGATTTGATTTCTCGATTTTCTGCAAACAAACCAAAATAAATTTGAAATAAGAAGACTTTGTGCAAGCTTAAAGGGATTGAATTGATAAAAAAAAAAATAATGATGAAAAGAAAATCAAGAGAGAAAATTAGATTTTGGAAGTTATTTAAGATAATTTTCTACCAAGTTCGCTGGGAGAAAAAGAAAACACCGATCGCTTCTAACAGGAATTTAACTGACATTAATCAGAAATATATACTTGCAATTTTCTATAAAGAGATTTTATACCTTTATTTTATTAGCCTCGACGTTCCCTGTTTTCTCTCTCTCCCCCTCCCTCTCTCGTTTTTCCACAACTTCAACTGTATCTCGATTACATGCCTTTTCCGTGTGTTAATTTCTTGTCTTCAGTTTAAATTTCAACTTTCATCATCTTTCGTATTTCGTTCTTCCTTTCCTGTTATGTTTTTGCTGTTTCTTTCTCTCTTCTTTTTTATTTTTATTTCTCACGCTTTGATTAATTAACTTTTATTCATCTCATTGTGTTTATCGTGTTTTACTTTTGTTTTATTTGTCAAACATTATTTCTTCTTTCACTTTCTTTTACCCATGACTCTTTGTTCCCTCGCTTTCTTTTTTTTTTTCGGGATCACGTTTTCTTTCTATTTTTTCTTCTTTACTGTTCCTTTAGCGATTTTTTTTATTTCTCAAAATTTGATTTTCATTTTCCGTCTCATAGCGTTGTCCTTCTACCTTTCATTCCTTCTCTATCTTCATTTTCACTTTTTTCTTTCTTTCACCTTTTCTTTCTTTCTTTCTTTCTTTTACTTTTTTGTTATTCATACTCTTTCTCTTTCTCACGTTTCTTTTTTTAAATTTTTTTTAGTATTCCTTCTCTATTGTGTCTTTCTCAAATGTCTTCTTTCTTCCTTCTTTTCTTTTCTTTATCCTACTTACTCTGTTAAACTTTCTTTCTTTCTTACATTTTTACTGTTCACCCCACTTTTTCTTTCTCCGGATTTCTTTCTTTCGTATATCACACTTCTTTTTCTTTTCTTTTTCTTTCGTTCTTTCTTCCACTTTTTTAATGTTCATCCCACTTTCTCTTTATATCGTTTTCTTTCTTTCTTTCTTTCTTTCTTTCTTTCTTTCTTTCTTTCTTTTCTTTCCTTTTATTTTTCGTTCTTTCTTTCTTTTTTCTTTCCTTACTTCTCGCTTTCTTTCTTTTATTTTTGTTATTCTTCAAATATTGTCTAAAATAGTTTCTTCCTTTTATTTATCACACTTCCACTTTTACTTTGTTTCTCTTTCTTTCTTTCTTTCTTTCTTCTTTCTTTGATTTTTGTTGTTCCTCAGTTGCTGACGTTGTCTCAGATGTTTTCTTTCTTCCTTTTATTCTTTCTTTTTCTTATCACACTCCCTCTTTTACTTTTTCTTTCTTTCTTTCTTTTTTCTTGTTTCTTGATTCTCTTTTTTTTCTTTTTACTCTTTCTTATCTTCATTACGCTTTTTCAAGGTTTTGTCTTTGTGTTTTTCTTTGTCACCTTTTAATTGTCGTTTCCTTTCATTTTCCATTTTAATTTCTCGCACATTCCGTATTTATTATTCTTCCTCTCTTCATCTGGATTTTCTTTCATTCAATTCGTTTTCGATTTCTCATCGCATTTTCTCTCGTTTTTGATTTCTTGTCTTTATCTAGTTTTCTTTGGTTCCTTTATAGATGTTTACATTGTCTACTTTATAAAAATCACTGAACCACTGAGGCACCGATTAGTGATTGCACTCAGCAGTGATTGAAAATTACATTTCTATTCGTTGAAAATGACAAATTCTAACTTAGAACAATCAATATGCTTACAAACTAATCAGTTCTTGTCGTACACATAGATTCATGTTCATATCAGCTTTGCAGATATGTCAATCCGTTTATTTTCATGTGGAAACACATTCAGAAAACATGCCCGATATAGCAGAACTTGACAACCCATATATACATACACACGCACAAACACGCATATATATATATATATATATATATATATGTATATATATATATATATATATATATATATATATATATATATATATATATATATATACATACATATATATATATATATGTATATATATATACATACATACATACATACATATATATACACATGGTTTTATAAATGAGGATAAAAACTTTAGATAGACAGAACTTGTTGATATTATTTTGACAAACATGTTTGAAAGAAATATACTTTATTTCTGCAGAAATAACCCTATATATATATATATATATATATATATATATGTATGTGTGTGTGTGTGTGTGTGTGTGTGTGTGTGTGTGTATATATATATATGCACCGAATATAGATGAATAACAAAAGTATTTCTAATATTGAATAACAATAGAAGAGTCTGCAATGTTATTGGTCCTGATCTGACACCTCGGCTTCGCTCACTTTCCCACCGCTATAACGCAGCTTCCCTCTTCCTTTTTCTTTAAATATTTTCATGGTAATTTTTCTGATGATTTCCTTTTTGGTATCTAAATATTATAATTTTTTTGTCTGACACTTGTCGCCTGTGGAACTTTCTTCCGACTTTTTCCTGTTAAGTTTGGTCTTCAAAAACTTAAATGTCAATCGTTATCTTCCGTCCTCTTAATTCCTGTTCTTTTAGCGTTCTTATTTCTTTAATAATGTTCTACTTTTCTTATGTTCTTTCCCACTCAGTCATCTCTCACGTCTTGGTGGCTTTATTGCCTTTCTTGTGATGAAATGATTAAAAAATATCTGCGTATTTCTGTCAATGCAAGGATCACAAAAATGACGTCTCCCACTGCGCTTGTAACAGGGATTGGCTAACTACCCTAATAGACGGGCATATTTGGATACGTGTGACCAGGAGTTAATAATAACTTACGAACACAAGTCAGATTGTGTCTTTCATGTGGATGTCATAAATGGCGTCAGACACATTCAGAAATATATTTACGGTCAGCTGTATACAATTCGAACTTGGAGAAATGGTTAGAGGCTCGAATCGAGAGATCGGACAGCCGAGTTCGAATTCCTGTCGAATCCATTACATTCACTTACTTAGGTATGCATCCTCTTCTTCTCCCTCAGCTATGGGTAAGTAACCAGGGCTTAGAAGGCAACTGGTCTACCGCAACCTACGGCTGGAAAAAATCTGCTTTGTCAGTCATGTATCAAAAGATACATGATCGTCTAAGCGTGTATCACGCATGACACATAACAGACTGAATCCCACAGCACCTTTAAAGAGTTGAATGTTCTTTTATGAGTGGCCACAGTTTTGTGAGAGATTGAAAACAAAGAAATTAATTCAAAACAGGCCAAGAATACATTTGAACCGTACTTGTCAGGCTAACAAATGTGACAATAATAATGGTAATATTAGCCGTCTCATTATAAGGAAACATTCAGTATTCATTGACCGAGCAGCCAGTTATGCTATTGATTGAAACATATAAAATCTTTCCATTAAAAGATGTTTTCAGGAAAATGGTTTTCTCAAGTCCAGTAGCTGTTGTTGCTCTTTCCAGTAGTTGTGGAGTTCCATTTTAGTTTTTTTTTTGCTGTGGAAGCCCTCAAATAATGTTGTTTCTGTCATCTGGTACAATGATTGTGATTCTGTAGCGTCAGTCCACGAGATTCAAATAAAGATGACTCTCGCTAAAACCTACAGGCTTCATTCGCTCATAGCCACCTTTCACCATCGACCTGAGAAAGCGGTTGTATACAGCTGACCGTAAATATATTTCTGAATGTGTCTGACGCCATTTATGACATCCACATGAAAGACACAATCTGACTTGTGTTCGTAAGTTATTATTAACTCCTGGTCACACGTATCCAAATATGCCCGTCTATTAGGGTAGTTAGCCAATCCCTGTTACAAGCGCCTGCTCAGGCACATTTTTCATAGTTCAACATCCAAGGCACCCACCTGTCGTTTATTTACCAGCTATGTCGAGCGGACCGTAGTTACATTTTCTGCAACAGAGCGTATTATCTGGCCGTGATCAACAGCCTGATCACGGCCAGTACGCTTATCCCTCGATCACGATGACTTGTGACTTCATGTTAGCACCACCATTTGACGGCTCTCAGATAGTTACGTCATACCAATTTAATTTACAGGGCTTGGATTAACTTGTGGCATGGTTTTCAAGCACGTTCTTAATGTAAAAGTTGCCCCTCCTCAGGTCGATACCATCAAAAAGTCAGCTTTTTGGAAATTGGCCATGGTGAAATTCGATCGCAGGTCTCATGGTCATAAAGTTCTAATTGAACGTTTTAACCACTCGGCCACTTGTGGGTTAATATTTCAGTTTTGTAGCAACTTGCGGTGTTGGGCGAAACTACCCCTAGCGCAATTTCTCCTGTGTTCAATTTTCTTTCTCGTATGCTAAATTTATCATAATGGAAATCTAGTATGTTTAAAAACACTGCATCCTCCTTCCTCACCAGACTCAGCTCCATCTGATTTCTTTTTCCTAAACTCAAATCCCACCTGCATGGTCGCCGTTTTGGAAACACTGATGAGATCATATGTGCTGTGGAGGAGTTTTTGAAGGACAAAGACGCACGTTCTTCCGTGATGGGATTAAAATGCTTAAGCAACGTTGAACCAAGTGTTAAGGGTTAATATATTGAAAGATAGTGAAAAACTGTTTCTCCAACCCTTTCTGTGTCAGGCTTAGAACTTCTTGAACGAATCTCGGGACTTTGTTCGGATATTTTATATCAGTCATTTATCATGATTATAGATGCAACCACATGCCAGTTTGACTCATCAGCAGTCACTTTATTCAGCATCATATAGACAAAAAAAAAACAAGAATGAAAAAATGTTTGGTTCGAATATTTTTCGTATTTGTGGGAAAGAGAAAGAAAAAAATGATCTCATTTTTTCTGTTTTCGGTTAAGTCAGAGATAAAGAAAAAGGCTTACGGCCGCATCAAATTGAAACACAAATTCCCGTACGATCACTCAAGTTAAGCAACGTCGAGCCTAACCAGTACCTTGACAGGTGACCGTTTGGGAATACCAGGTGCTGTAAGCCTGGATGTGCGGGTGGTATAAGGAATAATGGCTCAAAATTGTCAATCTGAGAGGAAAATTTCATTTCCAGTTGGCTTCGTTCTATCCGCGTACGTTCAAATCAGTTCCTTCACCGCTCAGCTATGGGTTAATTAGCCAGGCTTGCATCACTAAACAATTATTATCTCCCAAAAAATAAATAAATAAAATCGTACAATCTAAAAATATTTTGTTTTTAAATAACCTGCAAAAGGTTGATAAACAGTAGAATACGGACAAATCAAACAAAATAAAGAAAGGAATTCATTATTTTGAAAGAAAACAGATTTTTTCAAATTTATTCTGGTAAACTTTTTCGGGTGTGCAGTTGGTGTAATGGATAACTGTTCGGAATGAGAAACCGCAGAACAGAGTTCGAGTTCCAGTCGGGTTCGTTACATTCACTTTCACGCAAATACCTTTGGGAGAGTTATGAATCCATATATTCCCCCTCCATCTATGGGTTGAATACCCGGACAGATTGGGTCCTAGAGCTTTTGTTAGTAACCACTCTACCACAGAAAAAAAACGGCATCATAGTGTTAGAAATTTTCTGCCTATTCAGTCACAGATTGTAAGAGACATGATCGCCCCAGCGTGCATTTCGCTTAACTGACTGAAACATTTTAATTTTATACTGTTTGCCCTTGTGGCAGACTCGAAGACTGAAACAAGAAACGAAGCAGATACATTATCTTTGTGACTTCGTGATTAGGGAATAAGTTAATTAAACACACATTCAAAAAATGTTGACTTCGAAAGAGCGTTCGGTATAAGAAAAAGTTCATTTGTGCTTTTCTGAAAACAAAAACAAAAAAAATCAGAGACATTTGACTTTGTACATTTTCGTAAAGATTTTGAAAGACTGAAATGTTTTGAGCTTTTATCTAAAAATATTTTCTATACAATGTTATCTTTTTATCAGGTTTTCTTTTGAGCGAGATCAAAACTTAAATCCTGTTACTTAAAAGAAACATGAAATAGCTGATTTGCCCTTTGGATGAAACCAAGCTTTTCTGGCATGAGTTTGAAGTTCATCAAGGACAAAAGCAAAACAAATATGTTGAAAATGGTGTTTGTGTATGGATTTACACACTATCTGAGTACGCATGCGTAACAATTCATAGTAAACAGTAGACAATAAGAAGAAAAATATTCATAATACAAGTAGACTCTCAAGTGAATGTTTTAATATGAAATATAACATTATATATTTCAATTACAAAGTTTAAACAGATATAAACATAAAATATATTAAATAATTGTCGGAATTAATTCATTTCATCACACACACACACATATATATATATTTATATGCATACATATATACATATATATATTTAAAGACATTTATATATATTATGTTTAACGTTCTTTTTATAGATACAAGTATTTAAGCAAATGCTCTGTTTTATAATAAACAGTATTAAATAACATTTACCGGTCTGAATGTCCGAGAAATTTTCATAGAAAATTTTCGCTCTCCAACAGGAATCGAACCTGTATCCTATACGGAACCATCCGAAAGGTTAAGGGACATCACGCGAAATGATGGTTCCGTATAGGATACAGGTTCGATTCCTGTCGGAGAGCGAAAATTTTTTATGAAAATTTCTCGGACATTCAGGCCGGTAAATGTTATTTAATACTGTTTATTATAAAACAGAGCATTTGCTTAAATACTTGTATCTAT
>OZ038498.1:90119099-90144099 GCA_964036315.1 Acanthosepion esculentum
CTATCTATCTATCTATCTATCTATCTATCTACCTATCTATCTATCTATCTATCTATCTATCTGAGTCTGTTCGTATCTATCTATCTGAGTCTGTTCGTATCTATCTATCTATCTATCTATCTATCTATCTATCTATCTATCTATCTATCTATCTATCTATCTCAGTCTGATCATATCTATCTATCTCATTCTTTTCATATCTATCTTTTGCAGACGTTTATCTATCTCAGTCTTTTCATATCTATATTTTTCTGACGTTTATATCTATCCATTTATCTCAGTCTGATTACATCTATCTATCTATCTATCTATCTATCTATCTATCTATCTATCTATCTATCTATCTATCTATCTATTTATCTCATTCTGTTTATATCCATCTATCCTTGTATCTATACAGCTAGCTTGCGAGCTCTTTGTGCGCGTGCCGTTGAGTTTGCGTACCTCTGAGTCAGTGTGTGTGTGTGTGTGTGTGTGTGTGTGTGTGTGCGCTTGCGCACTCCCATTTGTTACAGTTCTAAAACTGTGTACACATTTGAAGAAGCTTTCTTTGGAAGCAAAGGATTCTCTCTATGGAAATTGTGTCCATATTTTTGCCTCAGGTTAACTCTAGCATTTCGACTTGTTTCTCTTCTTTGTGGACAAAGTTGAGAAAAAATAGCTGAACAGTTTTGGCTTTTGCCTGACGTTTCTCGGGCAGCTGTGGTGAATTACAACGCCCTCTCCTCTCCTTAGACATAACCTTTCCCCAGGCATGTTCTTTTTTTATTCATTTTCATCATTTTTACCAAATTCTTTACTTCATGCATTATTTTTCCTTTTTCCCTTTCTTTATTCAATTCTTTCTTTTTTACCTTTATGCGTTTTTTCTTTCCGCCATTTTACAAGATCCTTTCTTTCTTTCAATCTTTTGTCCTTACTTTCTTTATCTTTACGTTTTTTCTTCCTTTCTTTTTAAGTACCGAGCTCGCTAGCTATTATTTGTCACTCATTTTATAACGTTCTTTCGTTCGTTCATTTTAAAATTATCAGTTTCTCTGTCTCACTCTTTTTTTTTTTATATCCCTCTATCTTTATATCTATCGAGTTTGTCTCCCTCACATTTTTATAATCGTCTTTCTTTCTTTCTTTACAACGTTCTATATATTTACACTCTCCTTTCCTTCCCGGATTTTTACAACCGCCTTTCTTTCTTTCTTTCTTTCTTTCTTTTTCCTCATTTTTACAACCTCCTTCATTTCTTTCTTTCTTTCTTTCTTTACTTATTTTTTCACAACGTCTTTCCTTTTCCTCATTTTACAACCTCCTTTCGTTCCTTTTTCTTTCTTTTTTTCATTTTTACAACTCCTTTCCTTTTGCTCATTTTTAAAATCTCATTTCTTTCTTTCTTTTTTCTTTCTCCATTTTTCCTTTCTTTTTAACATTCTATCTATCTATCTATCCATCTATCTATCTATCTATCAACTGTTTGCACCTCATTTTTTAACGTTCTTTCGTTCATTTTAACATTATTTATCTCTGTCTCACTTTCTTTCTATTTATTGAAGTTTTTCACCTCTCATTTTTATAAACGTCTTTCTTTCTATAATTTTGCACCTTACTCTTCATATTTTCTTAGATACTTAGATTTTAAAATTGATTTTCATTTTTTGTCTTTTGATTTCTTTTTCTTTTTCGGTGTTCTATTTTACTGTCTTTTGTTTCTTTTGACTCCTTCGTTTTCATTTGTATCTTCTTTTTTCTTCCATTCCCGCTATGTAACCTTCCTGACTCTGCAAGACACTTGACATCGAAAAGTATTGTATACAACCTGCGGCGAACAAATTTGAGCTTTCTTTCGTCTTGATTTTCCTTTTTTACTCCATTTTTTACATTGATTTTAGAACGCAAAAGTCGATAAATTTTGAGACTTACGTTGTCAGTCGCTGTCTGTTCGTAAACGCGTATCTCTCAATGTGGAACTTATATCTGTTGTAAGACGACCTTATTTACAAATATATTTTTTTTATATACGTTTTCCTAAACGTGTGTGCATATATGTACCTATAGGTATGTGTGTTAGTGTTTGTGTTTATTTTCCTTTAATCCAGATTTGTTCTTCCTCTTTCGTCGTAACTGCTACTATCTACTGTCACTACAACTTCTGCAATGGTGGCTACTGCGGCTTCCATCTAAAACTTAAACGTTCAACCTGTTTCGCTTAGCCGATGATTCCATTTCGAATTACGACTTACGCAGGTGAGAAATGACAAGTTAATAGCTGAGGCCTTAATAAAGTTGTCCTCACGTTAGAAATAAATGAACTCTAAATTAAATAAAAGAAAGAAAAAAAAAGGAAAAAAGGCGAAAGTTTAGCACTCACACTCGTTATGGACACTGAGTCAATTGAATTCTGATTTCTCGTATTTGAAAGAATGCATGTGAAACTCATGATTGCCATTAGATTTTCATTAAAATGAGACAATGATAAATGAATATAGAATACGTTAGCTGTTATCTAAAATCTCGTCATACTCTTACACTGTCTCGTCAGATCGAGATTTTGACATGGATGTAATGCATGGCGCCAAACCTATTCATAAATATTTAAACTCTTAGCTGGTTACAGCTGCTTTCTCAGATCATTTATATAAAAATATCCTTTTTTTAGACCTTTTTCACACTCTGTCCTGGGTTGCCATACGTTCAAACGAATTCATTCAAGAGGTTGGCTGCTGTTTTTCTCTGCATAATATTCCAAGACGACCTTCCTCATGATGTTTTCCCCGGAAATTGCAACTTTTTCAAACTTAAACATGAGTTTCTTTTTAGTTCTCACTTTCTTTAAAATGTCCTCTGTCTGTGTTATGTTCAACCTACAGAAACATTTCTCTGTCTATTTAAGTTTCTTCTTCATCTATCGTATAGGTAATTGTCCAGCCTCCCTGCCCTAAGGAGGATAGAGGATCATAGCTGTCCAGCACTCTTTTATTTGTTTTGAACGAAGTTTTCCTACATCTTAATGCTTTGGTTGGTTCCGGAAAGGCATCTTTGCTGTCACATCTTTTCTAGTTCTCTTCCTATATATCTAAGGACTCTTGAAATCACCCAAGGAATTATCTGTAAAGTTATCTGTCCTGACTTAGAATTTCGGCATCAGTCTCTTTCCCACGTCCATAACGTAGCTGCTCTGTGTCTTTTTCATGGTAACTGTCCTAATTAGCTTTCTTCTTGGGTACACCGACCTCATTCACGTAACCGTAGTACTAGGTTGGTGGCAGAATCTCATCATTTTACTGTTGGAATAGAAAGATGGAACTGTAAGTTCTATTCTAATAGTTTCTTCTCTTGAACTTATCGTCCATGGAACTCTCTTCCAGAATCTTGCTGCTCTGTTTTTATTTAGCTTTACGGCATATCAACTTCAATGGCTTATTTAATGCGGACAAAATTTTTATTGCTGGTAATTTTTTTTTTTATTGCTGGTAATATTTCTTTTTTCAAAAATTCCTTGCTGGTATTTTTTTTCCAAAAATGTATTGCTGTTAATATTTTTTTCAAAAATGTATTGCTGGTAATAATTTGTTCTTCCCACTTTCATAGTGTTTTGACCGCAGTTTCGGTGTTAACTATTTGCATATAGCTGAGACTCTACCAGGTTCTACCACCCCGGATAAAGGTGAACCTGGGAACACCAGTAATTAAGAGGTGCTTAAACGCTCCTCAAAACCTCCTGATCAGAGGCCTTGCTGTCGATGTAGTTTATGGTCATACCCAGGACGGGGTATCTTGCTTTCCTGTCAACTAGGATCATAATAAATTAAATGCAAAATCAATTGCCATCTTTCTGAAACCTTTTCATGTATTGTCGTTTTCCCGCACTTTCTAATTTTCTTTCATTCATAGTAGCCCATTGAGCCTTATCGATTTGCTTGAGGTGAAATAATTACAGAAATCAAATTGACAGTATTCACTCATATACAAGGACAGGTATGATAAAAAGTTGTCCTGTATTCACTGTTATAAAAGAAGGGGTGTTTGTCGGATGTATGAGAGTATCCGAAACAAAAGTGAAGATAAGACAAAGTGAAATATTTATTAACGATACGTTTCACCATTGCGTGGGCTATCTTTGGGTTCCTCAAGCTAGACTGAAAAAAAAAAAAAGACAAAATTGTATGTGAGGAAAATATCTTGCGATCTTTGAGGATAAGTAATAACCATAAATGAAATTACATTAGATAACGTATCAACTCCACTGTCCAGAACTCGTGAGTCTGTCTCTCCACCATTTTGTCTGTTTGTTTTATCTATATCAGAGGCGTTTGGTATTGTTGGATTTAAAACCAAGACGGTGTCTGAAATTGAGATTCTACGTCAGGACCGATAGCTTTACAAATACTTCCTTGGATATTGTCAAGAATCCCGAGATATACAGAAAAAGGACGAGAAAAATGTGACAGCAAAGAATGCCTTTCCGGAACCAAGCAAAGCATTAAGATGTAGGAAAACTTCAATAGAAAAAAAAACTAAATCAAAAGAGTTCTGAACATCTATGCCATGTCTATCCTCCCTTAGAGCGGTGAGGCTGGATAATGATACGAAATTGTACAGGAGGATTCATGTGATAAGAAGTTATCCAGCATCAATGTCATATAGGGGGATATATATGATAGGCTATTTCCCAGCATTCATTGTCACATAGGAGCATATAAATGATGTGATATTATCATTCATTCAGTGTCATATATGAGTATATATATGCTACCAAATTTTACAGTATTCCCTGTTATATGGGAGGATGTATATGATAAGAAATTGTCTAGCATTTGCTGTCATATAGGAGTATATAAATAATAGGAAATGTTCCATCATTCACTGCTACACGGGAAGATATATATGTTAGAGTATTATGCAGCGTTCAGTCTTATAGGGGTAGATACATAATAGGAATATTTCCTGTATTCATTGCCATATTGAAGGATATACAAAATAGAACATGCCACACGAGAGCATATAAATATTATTCCTTTCTTTGTATCTACGTGATTACTTATATTTATTTGGTTGTTTTGTTTTGTGATATCAACGAATACTGGTTGTCACTTTCATAATGCTTGTTGTAGTAGAGACTTTGTAATCGCAGATACAACTATAGTAACACCGTTGAACAATACTGGTGTCAGACGCTTTCGATTAACACTCGCGCTAATAGTACTTGTTCAATAATACTCGCTGGAACAGTAATCCCGTATAGTAATAGAGAAATAGTTTAGTGAATAGAGTAGAGAATAGTGGTCTGTATAGTAATAGAGGATAGAATAGAAATAGCGATCGTTTAGACGTCACGCTACTATATACATATGCGTTTCTCCCAAGGTCATGTGATCCATTTACTTCAATAATGGGATCGCCTGTGTTTGCTCACTGGCGGTCTATGTTCAAACTCAAGTGGCGACAGCGACACTTTATTCCTATATAACATTTTGATTATCTTTTGATTGCCATTAGATGTAAGAAGACGGAGCGTTGGATAATCGATATTAAAACTGACTGAAATTGTTATAAATGCAATTATCTGTTCATGGCCTTGTTCGTGATAAATATTGTCAACTCGAAGAGACAAAGACAAAGGAATGGTAACGACAAAAAGAAAAGTAAAAGGAAAATCCAGTAACTCAGTAATCACAAAACCCTTAATATATTTTGATATATTTACCAATGAAAGGAGATTTTATCGCCCTTGTTTTTAAAGGAGCGTTATTTAATAAATCTTTGTATTGCTTTGAAGTACACAAGGTCGTTCTGTTTTCTAAGGTAATGTAATTTTTTTCCTGCTGGGAGATTCTTTCTTGCTATAATTCTTTTTTGTATATTTCTTCAGGCGTACACTGATTTTCTCTAAGTTATCAAGTTACCAAAAGACAAAATGAGAAACCGATAAACAGTAAGTGAAAACAACATATACTATGAATACAACGTTGTGTCTTGTGTCACCGTCTGTCCGGGGGTGATGTCAGTAGATTGTGCCGAAATCCAATCAGTCAGCTCAGCCTGAGAGGGCGTTGAAAGGGTCACATACTTGAACGAAATTCTCCCTCTGGAATGTTCCGAAAACAAATAGTTTGAAATAGTTTAGTAATTAGTATGTCTAAGAATTGTTTTCTATACTAGACTGTGAAATTTATGTTCTGGTGTTAAGAACTGAAATAATTCGAAAAGGGCAAAAGCCATTTTTTCTTTGGAAATGCAAAAGGCATCTTCATACGTTTGATAAATTACAATGAATATTCAAATTTATTTATCCGAACTTCTCATGGCTCATTAATAAATTAGCAAGAAAAAATCCTCCACATGTCGCCATTTTTTTTACCAAATCATTGATTTTAAATTGAAAGATTTTCAAATGTTTACCCAAGTATGGAACTTTAAAAATCTTTGGTCCTGTCAGTTGATATCTTGGATAAAATTTCATGGAAAACTGTTTTCAATGCAAATTTTATATAATTTAAATTAGGTACGTTCATTAATTCGATATACGTAAGCTTTAAAATGATTTTTAAAAAAATGGAAAAGCTTTAGTGAAGTTTTTATTTTAACTTTAATTGAAAGCTAAAGGATTTAAAATTTACTATTTCCAGTAAGCAAAATACTCTATTGCGTATTGCAAAAAGCAATTATATTGAGTGGAATTGATTTTTTTCAGTAGAATCGATAAAATCTGTCATTTTGACGCATTTGTAAATACAAGTTAATTCTCGGTTTTATAAATCTTACAAAAAGAAAATATATGTTTCTGAAAACTTATTTGAAAAGAAAATTTTAAGTTAATCTTATTCAAAACAAATATAACTTATATCAGAAAATGTTGTTTACACGCAGTTCTTAAGCATAAGGTCTTTTTTCTGATGTATCAATCGATTTATCGACAGCTTAACGTGTTGCCAAGTTAAATATGAAAACGCAGAATTGATGATAGCAGACGATAAATTTTATAAGAGATTTTTTTTCGTAATGGGGGATAACCCTTAAAACACGTGACTTTAATGATAATGTCATGTATGAACTGGCATACTTGGAAAATTTGGAACGCTTAAACACAAAAAAAAAATCGAAATTCTTTTAAAAAATATTTGAGGTCGTTAGCGTAAATAATGTCTTAGTTTTACTGCGTTTTTAACTGTTCGATTTCGAACAGATTTTCAGTAAGACGGGCTTCGATTTTGTAAAAATAAATTCAATGATTTTAATTCTTCAAAGAATTCTGCTTTTAATTAATATAGACACTAAAAATTAACACGTTGAATTTCTCAAGTTTTCATAAAATTACGAGGGAGAAACTCGTAAAAATATATATTTTTACCAAGATGTTTATTAAGAAATTTTTTTAGAAATAATTTCATTCATTTATGAATAAATCCTGAAAATTTCATTAAAATCCAACAATTATTTGATTTTTGCAAGAATTTTCAAATTAATGTGTCTGTCACCACAAAAAGGCTAAAATTTGCTATGCTAAAAGTTAGTACAACCGCTGACCCTTTTTTCATCAAAATTTCGAATGTTCTAAAAAGAAGTAAAAAAATAATTAGATATACAAAAAAATACTTTCATCCTTCTTCGTAATAATATAAATATTTTGCCGATAAAACAATGTTTTTATTACGTTTGGAGCATGTTTTCGTCACGATCTGATGATTTTTAGCGATTTCGTGGATGTACCTAATTTAAATTCATTATTTATACTATGCGGTTATTTTCAATATAAGAGTTTCAAAAGAGCCATTTTTATAAATCTAAGAAAAAAGAATTTCTGACATAAATAAATAAACCTCTATAAGTTATTTTTCAAAAAGTGCTAGTTTACTTGAATTCTCATTTTTAGTGAAGTCATGTGTATGACGAAAAACTACACCTGGCAACAAGGTGTTTGATCGGGAGATTGGAGGTTTTGAGGAGCATGGAACCACCCCTTACCTGCAGTTGTTTCCAGGTCCACCCTAACCCGGGGTGGTAGGGCTTATTAGATTCCAACCTACGGGCAAATACGGAAAAACAAAACACTATGAAAAAATAAAAGTAAGTAAAATTACCAGCTATACATTTTTATATATAAAAAAATAACCATCAACATAATTTTAGTTAGTCAGTTGTGTGACAAGTGTAGACGATCATGTATCTTTTCGATACATGACTGACGAGGCAGTTTTTTCCCTGTTTACAAGCAGTTCTTAAGCATAAGGTCTTTTTTCTGATGTATCAATCGATTTATCGACAGCTTAACGTGTTGCCAAGTTAAATATGAAAACGCAGAATTGATGATAGCAGACGATAAATTTTATAAGAGATTTTTTTTCGTAATGGGGGATAACCCTTAAAACACGTGACTTTGCCATTTCTTTCTGCGGTAGACCAGTTGCCATTCAAGGTTACACAACCCAGTCTGTCCTGCTATTTACCCATAGCTGGAGAGAGAAGACGAGGAATTATAGCTTTTCCAAGGGTATTAGTGAATGTAATGGATTCGACTGGAATTCGAATTCGGCTCTCAGATTCCACAATCCGAGCTGCTATCCATTACTTCACCGTGCTCCTCTCATAGTAGAATTACCAAAATATGTTTTATAGAAAAATGACTAACAATACATTTTATATGTTGTTGAAGGTATACAAGTACGTTCAAATTAGTTCAAGGCATAAAGTTACGTTGAAAATATATTTAGTTGAAGCCATAAATTTGTGTTCAAAATATTTTGATTTCGACAGTAAATAACGCCTAGAAGTTGATAAGCAACTAAAGAAAATCAATCAATCAATCAGCAACATGAAAGAACTCTTCCATATTATTAATCCATACAATTAATCCATACAGTTAATCCATATTATTAATCCATACAATTAATCCTACAATTTCTTAAAGAAATCAAACGGTATTCCAAAATATAACTTCAGAACTAGAGCATAAAACACACATATCACCGCCTCTAGTAATTATGTCCACAGAAACATGTAATGCACAAAAGCTGAGTATCATCTACCATGTTTTCAACTGTGAAAGAAGAATAACATATATCATATTTTGTATACTTCAAAGCTCCTAAGAAAATTAAATTTCAACATTAAATGACCCATAAGAAGTTGATATGCCGTTAAATAAATCAAGTCAAAACCTTTTTAGTGATTATGATGTCTAAAAATGGCGGAAAATTTTTTTTTTTTATATATAATCGTAAACATTACACTCTGATGCGGAGAATTGAAATAATTCAAAACTGGAAGATCATATATTCTTTAAAACTACAAAAAATATGATTTATATTCCCACGATAAAATAAAGGCATAGGATTATCACACTTATCTCACCAAACCTCTTCATTGCTCTTAGTTGCTTAAGACAAGGCGGTGTTTTCATAATTTTCAGGGTTGATAATTTTTTTCTGTATGTAATAAACTAGGGGTCTTAATAAAAGGTGGGCGGAAAATCATTTATAGGACCAAAATATGTGAAATTAATGAACATGGTGGCGATAATACACTCGGTCGGGGAATAAATAAACATCTACCCCCGTCCCCGTCCATCCTGCATATAACAAACTTGAATATTTTTTTTAATTATGTTTTCGACATTTTCATTTTGTAATGTTCTAAAACCTTTTCTACTGTTATATTTATCGTCCCCTCATTTGGGAATAAACTCTACCGAAAAAAAGCTGCACGATCTATCTCATTAAAATTCGTTAATTCCTTTACAAGCGCAAGAAAAATCTAACACACTAGGGTTAATATTAATATATAGTTTTAATAGATCACTGAGATATTTACCATAACAATAACTGCATAAGTCAATCTAATCTAAAATTTTAACGGGAATATTTTATCCTGTTTCGTAATTTTAGGGAGTTCAGGCAAACGTGCTGGTTAGGGCCGTCCTGTGTAGTGACATTAGCATCTTGATTGCGTCACTATTCTCCCTTCGAGTTACACGTGCCAGACAATTTAGTTGTTGTTGCTGTTGAAAGTCCTAGAGTCATGTAGTTTAAGATATTTGACACAGTCGTCAGATCAGTGGTTAAAAATGATTTTGAATTAGTGAAGCCTGTGGATCTTGGCGCAGACCATTCTTATTTGAACCTGGTAGACTGGTGCGACAGAATGACAAAGAACTGTACCAAATAAACGACATCACTTGAGAATTATCAACAACTAAAATGGACATCACATGTAAGTCGAGGAGAAAACAATGAAATAATCAAGATGTCGTCGTTCAACACTACATCAAACAAAAGGTTAGGAAGAAAATATCCCCGTCAGTACTAGAAAGGGCAATAGCAGCTACTAGACATATTTTCCCGAAAAAACGTTTTAACAGAAATATTTTATAAATTTCAAACAGTAGCATTCGCTGCGCGGTCAATGAATACAAGATGTTTCCTTATAAGGAGACGTTTAATTTTGCCATTATTATTGCAGTTTTTTCGAATAAGGATTGTCAAGAGATACGACATTCATTCGCCAGAAGCCATTTTAAATCATTAATACTAATGTTTTTCCGTTGAAAGGTAACATGATCCGTTGTCTATGGCAAAGGTACCATTTTTCATCATTAAAAAATAATTAATTCAGGAGCCAATATGAATTGCTGATGAATCCGACGTGTTCTTACACGTTTAAATATGATAAAGTCTAATTTAATGTCAAAGAAAGGGAATCAAAGAAACTTTTTTCCATCAATGTTTCCGAACGTTCCGAAAAATAACTTTAATCATTCGGAAAATATTTTAACTGGCCCCAAAATTAACATAAAAACAAATTTAGTTATAATTTATAAGTGTTAGTTTTCTTTCTCTATGATTAGGGAATTAGCAATCATGGCTCTTCACAATTCCTTGCCCTTTGTTGCTCTTAATATATGGCGTCTTTTTGTTATATCTCCTCAACCTTGCCCCGCCACCCATTTGCTCAAGTTCGCTAGGTAGTTTTCCTCTGTCCCTCTTGCATTTAATCTGTCCTGTGACTATCACATTTTTAATTCCTCTCTCTTCATTATGTCTTCGAAATTTCAATTGTCTCTCCCTGATGTTAAGTATATGTGCCCTTGTTGTTTCCATTTTCTTACTAGCAAAATAAAACACCATTAAAATGTTTATGAAATAAATATCTCTTTTGATCTTTTCTCAGTGTTTGAACTTGAAGCCACTATTCCGACATTCGTTTGTTTTCAATACAACTATTACAGGCTGTAGCAAAAGCTTAAAAAATATTAATGTACCGGGTGTAACAGCAAAATTGTCCAAATCATGTAACCTCAAAATTGTCCAATTGAAACGTTGTATCTTAGAAATGATTAAAGATATCTTACTGAAATTTTCACGCCCAAAGTAACTTTTATCATACTTTGGAAATTTCTCATTTCGTATCTAATGAATAATAACGCGTTCAAATAAATCAATCTAAACAACAAAAAACTTTAATATTTTTACGAAGAAATGTCATTTAGAATTAACCACCTAATGTCGGACTAAATTTTCTATGATTGTGTAAAGATATTATGATTATTATAAATAAATAAAGATAAAATAATAATAATAATAATAATAATAATAATAATAATAATAATAATGAAAATTATAATTAAAATAAAATGAAACAATAAGATAAAATTTGTATCAAATAAATTAAATAAAAATAATAAAATACTCCCAGCATGCAAGAAAAACTGCTTCTGCCGGAAATACAGACACCCACCAAAAAACGTTAAATTCGATCTCTTCATCACGAACCTTGATACTGTCAACAGGTATCCAACTTCTCCCTGTGATATGGCTTGTAATACTACAAAGTAAATTCTCCTTTTTATCACATGTACCATAAAACAATTGTAACCTAACACACACACACACACACACACACACACACACACACACACACACACACACACACACACACACACACACACACACACACACACACACAAAAATGTAAATTGTATGAGATTAACATAGAATTCATCAGGCTTTTCATGTTATTTGTGTACGTTATATTTTCTGTGAAGTAAGGCTAATTTCTTCTGCTATGTTGCGTGTGAGTTCCCCAAAATTGTTTACGATTTTAAAAAATCTAGTTGGCGTTTTCAACTTAGTGTATGATACACAGGAAACATGAATCTTAAATATTTGTTAATGGTTTATTAAAGTTTCATAACCAAAGATTGTCAGAAAATATAATGTTCTTGGTTTCTTCAATAGATTCTCAAAATAAATCCTAATAATTTTTCACATTTAGAGATAAATATTACAAATATTTAAATCTAAACACTTCAACCGTCATTTTTCATTCAGGTTTCATTCGCCAGTTAAAAAAGCGCTTAGGTTATGTGTATGTGTGTGTGTGTCTAGATGAGCACGTATGCGTGTGTGTGTGTCTAGATGAGCACGTATGCGTGCGTGTGTGGGTGCGTGTGTGTTTAAGCAGGGCGATAAAGCCACAAGGGCGCAAAGGGTTACTGAGTGTGAAAGAATAGAAGAGAATAAACATTATTAAGGAGCGAGAACGATAAAAGGAAGTGGATCAAGAACACTGAAGATAACAATTGACATTATACTTAACTTTTTGAAGATTGAAGTTCTCTGGGAAGCAAGAAGCCTGGAGAAATTTTCACAAGCGAGAAGTGCGATAAAAAAGACGGTTAGCATAGAACTTACGGTTGCATCTAACCATTCCAACTATAAAATGGTGACACGTTGTCAATTAACTGGTACTGGGATTAAATCATAAAGTCTAGGCATCAAAGAAGAAAGCGATGTTTATTTAGGAAATACGAAAATATGGAACAAGGCCAACAGGGGGATATAGGAGAAAGCTGGTCTTTAATCTGTCTTATCTTAAACTTAGCTAGCCACAGTTACTTACTTACCACATTGCTACTTGCCATTCTTACTAGATCCACCATAATAAATCAGTCACTATGTAGTCCTAACTAGTTCTCATATGTACAAGTTTTCTGTGGCGGGTAAGGAATAAAAATAACTTTTAAAAATAAAATCCTAATTAATATTTAGAATGATTACAATTTAATATGCAAGAAACGATACAAAATAGTGTTAGTAATATAGAAGTAAGGTCATCAGAACAATTACTATGACAATATTTATAGAAAAGGCACAGGGAAGCTACGTTACTGCGTTACGACTGTGGGAAATTAACTGAAACCTAGATTCCAGGTCAGGACCAATAACATTGCAGATTCTTCTTTGGAGTTCATCACGAATCTTTAAATACATAGCAGAGGTAACACACCAGATGCGGCAGCAGTATTAAATTCATGGACAAATCGTAGACTTATAAATATGTTTTCTAGCATGACACAAAGAATTAACCTTCCTCGAGGAAGAGCTAGCAATTGAAAAGTGTGTAGTTTATTTATTAAAAGCCTGACACTGTTGGTGAGAAGTAAGAATTATCTTTAATTTAAGAAATGAGTTACTTTGAGAATAACTATAATAGAAACTTCATTAAAACTTTGGTCCATCTCTGATATCGACCCAACCAAAAAAGCCTAACCAGTGGTCCCTGGCAAGATGAGAAAATGGTAATCTCGAGGTTTTAGAAGGAAATAATATTCGTCTTTTGAGAAAAAAAGAAAGCAAAATAAAAAAATAGCAATAAAAATAAAACTGTAAGCTAAAATATACTTAAACAAGTATTATTATATATCGGGAACTCTGTATTTCATAAGAAACACAATGATAGGATAAAAAAAATGATGAATATAGCTTTACAGAACTTCCGTTCGTATATTTACTTTGTATTCAATTCGCCAACTCACCATTCAACCAATAAAATATTAATCTGAAATCTGGCCTTTCTTAAGGCCTTTTATTCAAGATACTTTCAAAATAGACAAAGCTGCTTCTATTCTTCTGAATCGTCTTTCATTCCCTTTAACAGCGAATAAAGCATCGTATATGTCATCCGAAAAGGGGTCTCGTCATGAAATATGGAGGCGGCTACAGTTCAGTAAACAATAACAATTCCGGTTCAATCTCAGTCTGGTGCTGTCAAATATTTTTAGCTTTCAACAAATGTTCTGATTTAGTTTTTCTCGTTTTCGAGTTACTTAAAATGACAATAAAGATCACTCAACTATTATGATGGAAATATCAAGGAATTAAATCTAATACACACACATTCACACAGACACACAGACAAACACACACACACACACACACACACACACATATATATGTATTGGTATGATAAAAACCTATGTATACGCACATATACTTGCACTTATTTATATATTTTTCCCAGGTATTAGAAAAACAGTGCTCAATGTGATATAATAGAGCTATTAAGTATATATTAATGCATATAAATAACATCTCTCGTCGATAGCACAATGCGGAGTTTCATGCGGATGGGCAATCTTCAGGTACACAATACTCACGTGAATATTCTGCACCTGAAGATCGCATATCCGCATGAAACTCCGCGTTGTGCTATCGACGAGGGATACCAGGATATATATGTATAGCGTATTGATATATATATATAGCGTATTGATATATATATATATATATATATATATATATATATATATATAGCTTATTGATATATATATATGGCGTATTGATATATATATATATATATATATATATATATATAGCGTATTGATATATATATATATATAGTGTATTGATATATATATATATATATATATATATATATATATATATATATATATATATATATATTATGTCATTCACAGACAGTACTGTTTCGCTGTATCACAGCTCCTCAGTGTGACTAGACTTCCGAATGCCTCAAGCCAGGATTGAAACACAACTATTTTGGTGTCAGCCAGATCTATCTTCACTCGGTAGAGTTACACAACTAAATCTAGCGTATTGTTTTTACAAATGTAAACAAATGCCAATCAGCCAAAGTGCTCCATTCATTTCACTGAAGAGCTTTGCATTAGTGCAGGTGGCTGTTGTTCATAGAAATAGCTTATCACTCAACAGTGCTCAATTGAAATGTATTTTCAAGAGCTAAATTATGTCATTCACAGGCAGTACTGTTTCGCTGTATCACAGCTCCTCAGTGCGACTAGACTTCCGAATGCCTCAAGCCAGGATTGAAACACAACTAATTTGGTGTCAGCCAGAGCTATAAATTGTCATTGAAGATGGCTGACACTGCGATTAAGATTTTATTAAATTTTTCCTGTTATTCTTCGGCGGACAAGTATTTCACTTTTTGGACATTTCCATACGCAATTTATGCTTGGGTGATCATGTCACTTTCGATGCGTCACTGATTAGGTAGAAGTTTTCCCGCAGTAGGTTGTAGTTTCTTTCTGCGGTAGGACTCGTTTCTAACCAAGGCTATAGAACCCAGTCTGTCCTTCTATTCAACTCATAGCTGTGGAGAGATGTCATGAATTCATATCTTTCTCTGGATTATTTGTGTGTAAGTGAATGTAACGAACTCGACGGTGATTTGAACTTGGCTCTCCGATTTCTCATCCCGAGCCGGTATCCATGACATCCCTTCTAGACAGATAGATTTTTAAAGAAAAAAAGAACTCGATAATGGCTTGTATCTGAGCACAATGCAATCGGATCTATCCAACATTTGGAGAGTTAAAACTGTCCAAATGTTCTTTGGACGTGAGCGGTTTTGCATAAGCAATTAGCCATTATCATTATCAAACATGTTTTTAGCTGAATATATATATATATATATATATATATATATATATATATATATATATAGAGAGAGAGAGAGAGAGAGAGAGAGAGAGATAATATTAGTGGTAAATATACACATACATATGCAATGATATATCTAAAATATAAATATATATACATACATACATATACATACATATATGTATAAAAAATAATTCCAAGAGAATAGAATCCAGGTAGAACTCAATGTCCATGTTGATGTAATTTTTGAAAATTGATCAAGAAAAATACCAACATTTTCTTTCAAATAATTTTTATTTTCCCAAGTACTTTAAGTCTCATCTGAGAGCATCTTCAGGGGTTTCAAATATAGGTGCATGTGTATACAGTAGCTCAGTAAATTCAAGATATTTTTCACTGTTCATTTACAGCGTTTCAATTTCAAAATTTTCTGACATGCAAGTGAGGTAACTTTTGAAATTAAAAAAATAGGGTGATTTTTTAACTAAAACATATTAATTTAGTAGTTTTATATGAATTATATATATATTAATATTACAAACATTTAAGAACTTTCTTGCCATACTCATAGTTGACTTAATTTATTATATATATATATATATATATATATATATATATATATATATATATATATATATATATAATTCTGGAAGACGTTTATATAAGAGAATTGCGGTCCAAAATAACTTAGCTTCTTCTATTTTACAATAGCCTTGTTGCACCACATAATGAGTATCATTTGTTTGTAAGATCAATTTTTACATAGTATTTTTGTACATTATTCTTCTAGTACTGATAATATTTAGTATATAGGTATATGAGTTTGTCTGACACCTTGACATTTTCCATAGATTGGTTTTATTAACACTTTATATGTGACCCTTTAGGTAACAGTTGGATTTTATTTTGGATGATCTATATATTTAAATTAATTTTATATAATCAATATGGTTAATGTTGGCTTTGATCTAATTATATAAATAATTTAATTTGATCTATATATTTTAATAATTTTGTGTGATTATTTTGTTTGTCATGATTTTTTTTTTCATTTTTTATTGATTTTTTAAAGGGTCATATTATTTACCGACTATAAATTATGAAATTCTAACTTTTAATTCACAAAGTATGCGGTTTGTCAGAAGCCTTGTTAAATTACATTTCCTTTCTCAATAGGAAGTGTCAATTGTCATATGGCTATAATGAGCCTACTTAATTGTATATAACGTTTATGCTTTCCAGCGATCTTAAATCTGAAGGTTATGACCTCTTACTTAATGTAGACCGTTTTGATTGGTGGACCCGATTATAAACAAAACAAATTTCGTTGCTATCTACTCACATTTCTTTCATACTTTATTCATTTCTTCCTTTTCTCTGGAAAAAAGACAGTATCTTGTGTCTTTCTTCCTTAATCTTTTTCTTTTTTCGCGTGAAGAGGTTGTACGTGGTTTTAAATTTAAAATTTCAATAGTCTTATAACTAGTAATTTACTAACACCTGATGAGATGTGTTGGTGTACATCGAAACATGATTTCATTTATGTAGCGTTGACCTTCATGTTGATGTAATTATCCTAAAATAAAGTATATATATATATATATATATATATATATATATATATATATATATATATATATAAACAAGAACTTGTATGCACAGAAATAAAATAGATTAGAACAAAATAAACCTTACTTTTTATGCCTTTAGGATCCTTTCGACCGACACCTTTTCAAAACGTATTCGTTAGCGATATACAAACACAATTAAATCCCATTAATAAACTCCAAGAAATCACAAGGTATTTTCAACTGTGAGAAATTCTTAAAAGCCTTGTTTTATTGTCCACTGCTGTGTAGACGCAGGTTGTTTCGACTTTCGTCATGTAGCAGTCACTTTTAAATTTTCTTGATGGTCATTGGTTGTTGTCCTTGCAGGGAGACAGGCAAAATATGACCTTTGTAATGTTGCTTTTGTTTGCATAGGATCGGCTGGTAGAATTTGATATACAAAACCTCGAGGACTCTAAGGTGATATACCGAGCGAGCACTATGTAGAATGGAAAAAGATGTGTCCTCGTACTCGGAGGCACAATCAGGATTATCCAGCAAATGCTGCCCAATCGACGAGTCGTGAACAGCTTGAGTAGTTTTAAAAATGCCATTATGACTACTCGAACGCAAGTACGCAGGAAAATGTTGTGTGATCCGCTTTTCTAACCACTGACTGGTTCGTACTATGTAAACCGCTTCACATCGCAAAAGAGTTCCAACTTGTGTATAAGCCTGTGAATGTGGGATGCAGTAAATGCAGGTATAAAAAACTCCATCTCTGGGTGCAACGAGAACATCAAGAATGTGTAATTTTCCATCGCTCTTAACCTCCATAGTAAACTGCATGGATGGATGCAGAGAATTAATTTCCGACCCCCCCCAAAAAAAACCATTGGCATCATTGGCGGAATCAAATATTGAAAAGGTATCATCAACGTATTTCATGTAGATGTGCGGTTTATGGACATTGTCCAACAAAAGTCGCTCGTGATAACCACGAAAATATTGGCCAATATAGGGCCCAAAGGACTACCCATAGCAACACCGTCCGTCTGGGACTACATAACAACATTGAAACTAAATTTAACATCTTCCGTCGCCAGACGCATGCATTCTGAAAACAGATTTTCAGGAATGCTAGCCGGACACAGATTGCCTCTACAAAGAACATCCTCGTATATATTAATAGTCTCATGAAGAGGAACATTAGTATATAAACTGACGATGTCAAACGACACCATCATTTTGTTTGCAGATTCGATACCCAAATTTCCAATGAAATTTGAAAAACAAAAAACTCTGAGATATTATGTGCTGAGAAGACATCTATTTTGTTCATATATATATATATATATATATATATATATATATATATATATATATATATATATATATATATATATATATACCATTAGGATTCATTTAAACACACACGGAGATCGAACAACCTCTGCCTGCAATATACTCGTGGAAAATACAACAACAGTAGCCTTATCTACATGCAAAAAACGGTATAAATAATGCAGGCATTAATAATACAAAAAAAACGACAACTCTCAGTAATACCACATATGAACACAGCCAAAAACTTCTGGCCGTGTTCGTGAATTAATTTATAAGAAATATGTAGACACTTATATTTGTAAAATATACATGCATATTTGATAATGGCTAATTGATTCGACATAGATCCAGAGAATACTCGGACAATATTACACTCTCTATGTTCAGGATAGAAAATAATATATATATATATATATATATATATATATATATATATATATATATATATATATATATATATAAATATATATATATATATATGTGTGTGTGTGTGTGTGTGTGTGTGTGTGTGTGTGTGTGTTTGTGTGTACATGAAGAAAGAAGATAGATTTTTTATTTAATAATCAGATAGATTTTTATTACTTAAAACATATGTTTAGTGGATACGCGTATTTGAGCAGACGCTCCGTTTATATATAAAACTGTATTATTATTTATATTCGTCTACCGGCCTGAATTTTAGAGAAATCTTATTAGATAAAGGTATGGGCTCCTCCCCATGATTCCAACTTGCGTTTCTTTAGGGATACTGTCGTTATAAAATAATAAAATTTTATATTTAGGCGGAGACGTTAGAAGTATAGAGTTGAAGTAGATTTTTTTCCAATTAAACCAATTAAAAAAGCTGAGCGTTAGATAACTAATTTATCGTAAAATATGAGTTAGTTTCCTGAAGCCATTAATAGAAATTCTCTTTGTTATAATAAATAAATATGTCCCTGTGTTACTTTGTTACACTTCAACTTTACTCCTAGAGACCGTAGCCCAAATGTCATACCATTTTGGAATGAGTCCGTCTCCGTGATCAAATTAAAGCCATTCCGTGCTGGATCCTGACTCACAATCCTGAAATTTTGGATTCCCAAGTTTTCATTACTGCCATTGTTTTCAGATTGCGCCATTTTGGCTTCTAATGATGAAAACAATTAAAGGGACACAACTCTCTATTTTTAAGTAGCTCTTATTGAAATGAAAAAAATTCTGTTCTCAAATTATAGTATTTCAAAATAAAATTGTCCGTCTTTTCAACTTTACTCCTAGAGGCCGTGTCCAACAATATCATGCCATTTTGGTATCAGGACGACTCTGTAAGCAAACTAAAATCATTCCGTGCTGGATCCTGACCCGTAATCATGAAATTTTGGATTCCCAAGTTTTCATTACTGCCATTGTTTTCGGCGATTTTTTTTATGTGGTATTTTGTGATTAATTTTTTGTACGATAATTTTGATAACTTGGAAATAAATTTGGGAATATTCGAAATTAACTGCGAAATCAAGCAGAAGTCACTCATTGAATAAAAATAATTGTTTGTACTGAAAATAAGGACCTACATACATCAAAATTTCTTTAAATTAAGTAACGGCAGAAGAATTATCGTTGAACTTTTTAAAGGTAAGCTTAAATATTAATGCAATACTTAAATGCAGTGATCAATTATGAGTCCTGCTGTACTTTATTGTTGCCTGTCGCATCTACTCCTCCCTACCTATTATGTGAAGACCCAATCAAGAGCCGATAGGGCGGCTTTTAAGTTAGTAGAGAATAAATCTCATTTTAAACTTGCATATCTGCAGGAAACTTTTAACATAAGTGCAAGAACTACATTTAATAGGTTCACTTTTGTATGGGCGAAGTCAATTTTCTCGGAAAATCTGGTTATAATTTTGAAATCTTTGGTGAGCAGAAAATGGCGGTTGTTTCAGTGAAAGGTCAGAAAGAAAAATATTAGAATGCATTGGCTCACTCCAAAATTCCGTGTTTGTTTTTAAGATGAAATATAATAAAATAGAGGGAATACTTTACATTTTATATGACGATGATGATGATACTGATGGAAATAATGTGTGATATCTAGAAGTGTTATTTCTTAAAATATTTAAATATATATTCGATATTTGGAATATAGGGATTTACGGTTATTTAAATACCAATGGTTTTATCAATGTTTCTAACAAGTTGCAACGATAAACTCCTACAGAGAGTCAGAAGGTATAACAGTCGAAACATGAGTTTGACAAGCAAGATGAGCAAACTGGTTAGAAAAACAAAGTATACAATAAAAATAATAACTCAACTAAAAAAAGTCCGACATAAAAGTACATTTATATAGTTATCGGCTTTGTACACCATTTGTATAATCGTAACAAGAGAATTCTATTAAAAATTAGGTCACACTTTGATTTGTGAACAATTTTCAGGGTTTAATTTTTAACGTCGTTGGCTTACTACTGGTAAACAATATTGCCTTGCAAATATCGCTGATTTTGATCATTAATGTTATTAATATGAAATTTTATTTTCGGGTCCTTAGCACCACTTTTAAGTCTCTCACTTATACACATCAGGGCGGGTCGATTTTGGAAGCGTGAGATTGCACTCAGTTTATAAGTTGGGGTTGGATAACGACACAAAACATTTTCCCAAATCGCTACCATTTTTTGAGGAAACGAGTTTAAGTGCAAAATCCTAGCGTTGTAATTTAATTCCGGTGATCAGTGAAAGACTTCTAAAATTTATAATTTTCTGAAGGTTTACAAAGTGCATATTTACAAAATGAATGACACAAGCACATTATTACTAAATCATTGTCCTATCAAATAAAACCTTCATTTACATCAAAGAGAAATTATACTGAACAATCTAGCTATATTATGATTAATTATAGTGTACATTAGTTTTATTGTGACTTTCAATAAACAATGCAAATTTAAAACACTTTGTTTTCCATTCAGTGTATCTAATACATAAAAATACCAACTTTATATGCATTTATTCTTGAAATAGTGAAATTCCGAAGTCTGTGCGCAAAAGCCTGCGGAAATTAGGTATTTGTGTCATTTTTTCCGGACGATCTTTAAAACTAAATGCTCAAGAATTGACAAAAGCTTTGAATCTAACGTTTAGGGATACTATTTATAACATCAAACCACAGCTTTTATCATGAGTGCAAAGTTTATTTTCTAAAGCAATATAAAACATGAATCATCAACTAATTGCTGAAACATAAGATATGTTTGATTCAGATAATGTAGAATTGTTTACATCAGATGCTACAAACACAAACGTCTTAAAATATACTGCAATATTATACCTATATATATATATATATATATATATATATATGTGTGTGTGTGTGTGTGTGTATGTATATATATATATATATATATATATATATATATATATATATATATATGCACATTTCATTAAAAATTATACACATATCAACTAGGGTTAAACAAAGACTTGGGAATTTTAAATCTGTATAAATATTTCAATAGTTAAAAATTCTTTTTTAGATATAGTTAAAAAAAACCTTTTTAAACAACATCTAAAATATTATTGTTAGATTTACGTTAGAAATATTCAAACACAGTTGCATTCCACATCACGTGACGTCCGCGTCTCGCGACGGACGCTACTTGAAAACAAACTTCTGAATACAGATATTTAATTTATTTCTAACGAAAGATCGGGGCAGATCTGAAATATCAAATATATATATATATATAAAAATATAAATAAATACTTTCACAAAAAGACATTCAATTTTTTTTAATTTGCAACTTTTCAGTTGTTTTCTCCATATATACATATCAAGAAAGTATACGTGGCTTCTCATTATGCTATATATATATATATATATATATATATATATATATATATATATATATATATATATATATATATATATATATATATATATATGGGGGTGAGGGTGGTCGTGTATAAACATTCACATATAAATAAATGTATTTGCAAAAACAAAAACAAATAGGCACTATGCAAACTTTGACGATCATCGATGCATTCAAATCGAAACACGTCAGATTTAACGATTCCAAAGAAACGCAGGTTCGAAGAGAAAAGGCAAAATGAAAACTTACCTTCACTTATATTGTCCTTTTACAGATATACTCAATCTGAAATTTTGACACACACACACACACACACACACACACACACACACACACACACACACATATATATATATGTTTCATTGAGTAATATACACATATTTTGCCTATTTATTTTGATTCTTTCCAGTTGTCTAATCGGTTTCTTAATGATAAAATGAAATTCACCAAGGAAAGCTCCGTAGTTTTTTCTAACAGAAGTACTTTTGATCTTTACCTCCAAGATCGTCTTCAGGGGTAAATTACAAAGAAAAACTTATTATAACACCAATAAAATCTACATTCCGTTGTGATGGTAATTTTTAAAATCACGCATGAACGCGCTTAATTATAGTTATTTTAAAATTTTAAATTTATCCGTTGCAGTTATGGAATTCCATGCAAAACAAGCGCTTCGATATATATATATATGTGTGGAGTAATTTAGTGGCACAGTGGAATAATGGATAGTTACTTTGATTGAGCCAAATTCGAATTTCAGTCGAGTTCCTTATATTCTCAACATGAAATTGTTCTTGGGAAAGATATGAATTGGCCTCTCTTCTACTGCCAGCTATGACTAACTAGCAGGAACGGCTGGGTTCTATAGTCTTTGGGGGTTTATGAGAAGGTCATCTATGTATTTAAAAGAAGGGTCGGTTGGGGAGCCTGTGTCCCTCTATCTGCATCAGATCTTTGTATTCTGAGAAGGTGCAATGAGTCACTCTCCTGGTAGCATCAGCCATATTTACACTCATTTCATTTTCAATTTTGGCCATCAACAATACCTGTCCAGACTCGCCCACCTCAATGCGCGAATAACATTTTCAGAAACTTAATATTAAATTTTGACCTATAGATAAAATTGCCGTGGTCTTTCATAAAAACAAACACTTCAGTCCTTGATTCAATATAAATCTTCCCATTCGTGTCAGCGTAAAACGTTACATCGAGAAGGCGCAGTGAGTCACTCTCCTGGAAGTTAGCATCAGTCATGTCGATGGAAGGCAAAAGTGGTTCTTTTAGACGACTAAAAGATAGCAGTTTCTTTTTGGAAGCTTTAAAATTAACAATCTCTTTCTTGCACCAGTTAACAACGGATTCACGCTGATAAATATTTCCCGAACACTGTAATATAAATACCCCAGAATATCTTTAGTCTAATAAGGGGAAAATATTTAATCAAATGTTTAATATCTATCTATGGCTTTTTTTAGGGAGGGGAAATCATGACTATCCACAAAGTAACTTTTATATATGATTGCATAGAAATATATTCTAGTTATCTCTAGATTTTGTCAAAAATCTAGAGAAGAGTCTGCAATACAATCAGTCCTGACCAGGCATCTCGTCTTGAGTTACTTTCTTACGGACGTGACGAGGCTTTCCCCTGCATGGCTTAACAAATATTTTCAGGGTAACTGCTCAGACGAGCATTTTTCCTGGTGCCCCGACTACACAAATTAAGCGTGTTACCAGATTAGCAATTAGGTCTCAGTTTTACTATTGAACTAGCTAGATGCAACCGTTATTTCTACTCTAACAGTTTTTTTGTGGAAATCCTTTCCGATTTCTTGCTTCCCTGATAATTACAATCGTCAAATATTTAAGTTTAACGTTAATCGCCATTTTCTGTCTTCTTGAAGCGTGTTCATTTTTTTATTATTCTTTCCTCAATTCTTTCAATTTTCAATCTTCTCATTCAATTTCACTCCCTGCAATATCTCTGCGTTCTATTGTCACTGTCACTTTGCTTGGGGTGAAATGAATAAAAAAAAAAATTAAAAAAATACCCCCCCCAAAAAAAACAAACAAACGAAGATTTCCATCTCCCCAGCGCTTCTTTTCGAGTGACAATTCCCGCCCAAAAGCGGCCAGATCGTTTGCAAGTTAACGCCGGATGACCTGATATTTGCACTTTTCAGTCAGAATCAGTTATTAGAAGATTATTTCAAAAGGTCTAGTATGAAGTGAAAGGTTGTCTAAAAGTGCAACATTGAAATCAGCCTCTTCTTCAATATACTGCGTCTCTTCAGGACGTCGGCAATCATGGCCCTCCACAATTTCTTGACCTTTGTTGCTCTTACTAAAGTTTGACATTTTATAATCTCTCCTAAACTTTGTTCCGCCATCCATTTGCATTAGCTCGCTAGGTATGTTATGCGTTGTTTCCCTCTGTCCATCTTGCATTCAATATGTCCTGTGAGTATCAAATTTTCCAAGCCCTGTTTCCTCTAAAAATTTCATTTGTCTCTTTCTGGTGTTAAGTATAAGTGTCCTTTTTGTTTCTATTGAC
>OZ038498.1:90149099-90151599 GCA_964036315.1 Acanthosepion esculentum
TCTTTTCTTTTTCTTTCTTTCTTTACTTCTTTCTTTCTTTGCTGTTTTCTTTGCGTCTTTTTACTTTTTATTGGCTTGTTCTTTCTTTCTTTCTTTCTTTTTTCTGTCTTTCTTTCTTTCTTTTTCTGTTTTCTTTTTTTCTTTTTACTTTCTGTTTTTTTTCTTTATTTCTTTTGTTAATTTGATTTTCTCCGTATATATTTTTTGTTTCTGTGTTTTTAAAAAAATTGTTTGCTTCTTTCTTTCATTCTTTCTTTCTTTCGTTTCGTTTATTCATTTCTTCCTTTATTCATTCATTCTTCTATTGATTCTTTCTTTCTTCCACTTGTTTATTCTCATTTTTCTTTCAATTGTTCATTTTTTTGTTTTCTTTAACTTCATTTTTTTCTTTTTCTTGCTTGTTGGTAACATTTTTCTTTCTTCGTCTTGAGCTTCTTCGTTTCTTTCTTTTGTTGGATGTTTCTTTCGTTCTTTTTCATTTGTTAACTGGTTTCTTCCTGTTTTATATTACTGGCTTTCTTCAATTTTGTCGTCTCTTTCTTTCTTCTTTCTTTCTTTCTTTCTTAAGATTTTTTCTAGTTGTTCATGAAAGTATACAATTCCTACATTGCCTTTGCGTTTCGTCTCTTCTGAATGTTCATATTTCTTTTTAACCAACCTTCAGTTGGATTGTTTTAACTCGAAATTCTTAATTCTTTTTCTTTTGAACGATGTTGATTGCAAGTTTAATGGCGATTAGCAAGTCTCTCCGGCGCTGCTGATCCGTGACGTTCGTAAATGACTTTTTAAAAATTCATTTGATTCCACAAACACAGACAAATTAAAAAAAGGTCATCTTGACAAACCAAAACTGAAAATAACCAAAAGAAGAAAACAGTATTTATATCATTTGCCTCCTTCCTCATTTTTTTTACAAATAGAAGGAAAAATCTATTAAAAACAGGAGCTGTTTAACGGATTCGGGCGGTCGTGATACGTGATTTAATTCTAGTGAAACAAGGAGCGGATGATGCGATTAGATTGGTTCTTTAATATAGACTGTTTGCAAATACTAGTTTTACTCAGGTTAAAACAATCTTGGAAAGAATCACATTTCAAGACAGCTTTGGGGGTCCCAGATTAATTCCTAATAGTAACACGGTATCCGTGTGTTCCTTGCATGAAGAACTGTTATATCAGAATAATACAAAAAGTTGATCCAATTCTGAGTAATGTAAATCCCTTTACATTATTGTGTAATCTAGGGAAAGTTACAGAATAGAATAATCAAACGAAGGTTGGTATTGAACGATAATACTTAGGACAAGAACAACACATATAAGATTCACTAGCAGTGTGTAGAAGTAGTCAACTGCTAGAAGTGAGTCAAGTGAATTCCGCAAAGAATCTCCAGCTGCAGGATATCTACACCCCCACGCGGTCAGCTGTGGCACAGGGCCGAATTTAATGTGGGGTATCCGAGCCCGTAAGCTCGGCCAAAAAGTCCGCGTAGACTCCGTATAAAACGGGGTCGGGTAGTTGTTTCCCCAGAGGAGACTCTGCCTTTCCACATAGCCTCGTCTGGGGATGCTCTCTACCCGGAGGCAGAGAGTTTGACCAGCACAGCTGGAGACGAATCCTTATCTGCAGGATATCTACCAACCGTCCCCTTGCGGTCAGATGTGGCAGAAGGCCGAGTTTAATGTGGGGTATCCGAGCTCCTAGGTTCGGCCAAAAATTCTCCGTAGACCTTGTATAAAACGGAGTAGAGTAGCTGTTTCCCGAGCCGAGACTCTGCCCTTCGACATAGCCTCGTCTGTGGAACTTCTCTGCACGGAGGCAGAGAGTTTGACTAGCACAGCTGGAGAGGAATCTCCAACTGCTGACCCACATACAGTATTTACTACTGTATTTATGTGAATGGATACATACACATTACCCTCCGTAGGTATGCTACAACAATTATTTACACGCGAACTATTAACCGCATCTATATTGTTATTGGCATAACGATTCGGTCGTTGTGCTATCTGACATTCACCAGGTGTTTGGTGATCTTGTTATCTCCCAGAACAAAATCCTTTATTCAGTATCCGGAGCTATATCTTCATCGTTCCGCTTTTCCTTTCTTTTTTGTTCAATGTCTAGGCATATCTCATCTAGTTCTAATTTAGTAGAGCACATTCAATCCTCGCCAAACCCACGTCTTCACTGTCCGGTCTAGAGATTGAACTCACAAGAATAATAAACAGTTATAGATAATCTAACGACAAAAAATAAAGCAATTAAACTCACCATTTTTTACAAAAAATAAAAAGCTCCGCAATTACGATCACACGTCACAATAAAAAAAACTCAAAACTTCAGCTCGAAATTCACTTACACATTTGGAGAATGCTTCTCTGAAAATAAGAAATCTATTACAACACTATTGAGCCATTTGACGTGTATTATCTAAAAATATCTCAATTAAAGCACATATAACGAACGTAAATAACGAAACTTTTTTCATTATGTACGT
>OZ038498.1:90156599-90209099 GCA_964036315.1 Acanthosepion esculentum
AAAAGGGGAGTAAATATGACTGAAAATCTTATAACCAGTCTAGATATTAAATTATTTTATACCAACATTGATGTTAACAAATGCTTAAATCTTTTTAAAAAGCACCCAACACAATTGAAAATAAACTTAAAATCTGCCGTCTCACTACCAGGAATGCTATTTCACATTTAACAGCATTTTTATAAAGAAAGATTTGAATAACCGCGGGGTGCTGGAATGTATTTTTTTAATACTTTCTTCAATATGGTTTCTTCCAATATATTTGAACAAAACAATCAAAATACTTTCGATATATTCATGACGCTTTATTGATATATTCCCGCGAAACTTTCCTAAATATTATGTTACGCTGCGTCAACAATAGCTTAAATGTTAGTGTCCATCGCAAATCAACTAATAAATATGATCGCATAAATTTATATTCTCACCATAACAACAAAATAAAATCAGGAATAATCATCGGATTCTCTTTAAAAGCACTCAGAATTTGTAGCCCTGAGTATTTACAGGAAGAGTTAAAATATATTGAAAATACTTTTAAGATTCCCCATTACCCTAATTATCTCAAATTCAGCACGAAACAAAAGGATCGTACAATATTTTAAAATAGAAAAACAGTCCTTACTGACAAACTCAACGAATCAAAATATATTGTTTTACCCACCATTCTATGACAATTAGAGCTGAAAAGAAGATATCCAAATTCAACATAAAATTGTTACAACGTCTTCTAAAACAATATAGGACTTAAAAATAGAAAATAGACTAAAACTTGAAGAAGGAATTTACTTTATCACCAGTGATGTTTGTCACAAGGAATACCGAGGAGAAATCTGAACGAATTTAAATAAAATGTTATATGAACACAAAAGGGATCTTTTACAAAACAACATGCTAAACAACATACTAAATGCATTAGTTGATCAACTTAATGCAAATGGGCATAATTTTGATTAAAAAAATACTACTTTAATTAAAAGAGAAAACAATTTAGTGAGACGAAAATGTTAAGAACGTGATTTAATCGCTAGATCATCCACATTAGATTTGTGTCAAGTTTCTTAGAAAATTTCACCTTTCTTGGCAGAAATTCTATTACCAGATAAATATTAAAAAAATATTAAAAAATGAAATTGGCTAAGCTCATATACCAGAAACATATATTCAAAAAATCAATTTAAATTTAAAATCCTCAGCATCTCTCTTTCGCGCGCATGCGTAGTCGCATCAACATCAACATCAATTTAGTGCGTTGAAGTTCCAAAGGACGAAACATTTCACATGAAAAATTTTTACAACTTTCTCATAAATATTTTCTCTAAAACATATTCTTATAAATGATAGTTTTAAATTTGTTGTCTACATTTATTGTACAGGGTGGCCCGAAAATCTTATCAGCCCTGTCACACATCGAAAAGGTCTGCATTAACAACATTTTCGTGTAGGAGCTCGTGTAAGCCATCTGAAATAGAAAATTATATTATATATGAGTGGCAAGATTTTCGGTCCACGCTGTAGATTAAAATGTCCTTAGATAGATAGATAGATAAATAGATAGATAGATAGATAGAGTGTGGTCCAAAAGTTTTGTCTCCCCTAGCAAAAAGTAATGAGAACAATAGAACAAGAAGTAATACAGTAATACAAAGCACGTTTACTTGAGTCAGTTTATTCACTTGACGCTGACACACATCGAGAAGGTCTGTATATCATTTTCGTGTAGGAGCTCGTGTCAGCCATATCAAATAGAAAGTTATATTATGCATGGATAACAAGACTTTTGGGCCACACTCTAGATTAAAATAGCTTTATAGATAGAATGTGGTCCGAAAGTCTTGTTACTCCCTACCAAAAAGAAAACACTAGAATAAATACAGGAATACAAAGCATATGTACTTGATTCAGTTTATTCACTTTTATTGACTCTGTCACACATCGAGTAGGTCGGTATGAACACGGTCATTTTCGTGTAGGAGCTCGTGTCAGCCATCTGAAATAGAAAATTATATTATGTAGGGGTAACAAGACTTTCGGACCACAATGATAACAAGGCGGCTCGATGAGTGACGAAAAACGTGCTAATATTTTAAAATGACTAAAATATTTATTTATATACAATTTATTTATATATAAATTTTCCTTTAATTCTGATTAGCTCTAAACCATTATCTTTCAAATAAAACCGAAATAAAAGAATGCATTTAAATTATTTAAAATGAGATTTTTTTTTAAAGAAAGACCTTGGCGGTAACGATCAGAAGATAGCTGATGCCGAATGAAGTACAGGTTGATTCAAAAGTCTGGTCACCCTCTACATAATATAATTCTCTATTTCAGATGGCAGACACGAGTTCCTACAGTTTGAAAGAGATACTGCTTGCAAGTGTATGGACACATGATTATGTGAACTCTGGCAAGAGGATGGTGGATGTGCAAAATAATTTTCTATGACTGCATTACTTGTTTTTTTTAGTCTCTACTTTCGATAGACGTGACAGGACTTTCGGACCACCCTCTATCTATCTATCTATCTATCTATCTATCTATCTATCTATCTATCTATCTAAGGCCATTTCGTGGTCCGAAAGTCTTGTTACCCCTACATAATATGATTTTCTATTTCAGATGGCTGACACGAGCTCCTACACGAAAATGACCGTGTTCATACAGACCTTCTCCATGTGTGACAGCGTCAAGGAAAGGGAATAAACTGAATCAAGTACACGTGCTTTGTATGACTTGTTTTATTGTTCTGTTTGCTTTTTCGTAGGAGGTGGCAAGATTTTCGGACCACACAATCAAAGCAATGTTTAATCAAATAAAATATATTAACAGCAGGTCATATTTAAATAATTAAAAACTTAAAATGTTAGCGTTTATTTGTTTGTCACCCCTTTATTTTATCATTTTAACAACAACAACAAACGTTTTTACACTATTTACATTTTTTCAGAATTGTCCTCATCTTTACAGTCATATTCACGGCATTTTGGCTATTGCAAACTGGAACTTTGACCCGAACACTTTATTTCGCCCACCAGGGTAACTTGTTCTAGACCCATGTGCCACGCCTTTTCTGGATATCTCAGTTTCAGTTATCTCCCTTGAATAACTCAACTTTCCATGTTTTTGTTCACCCCTGCTGTAGCCAGGTATTGAACTCACAACTCTTTGGGTCAAATAGCTGAATTACTTCAAACAACGCTTTTATCCACTGGGCCATGTGTTACAACACGTCACTTCAGAAATATAAATAGATACATACGTTTTAATTAACAAATAAATAAATAACAAATAAAATCTATATAAATAAATCCCAATGTCAGTGTGTCACACTTTTTCCACTTTACACCTAGAGGCCGTAGCCTAACATATGGTGTAAAGTGGAAAAAGTGTGACACACTGACATTGGGATTTATTTATATAGATAAATTAAATATATTCCGGGTCGGTTCCGTACCCGCGATCCTGAGGTTTCAAATTCCCATTTTCATTACTGGGATTGTTTTCAGATTCTGCCATCTTGGTTTCTACTGATAAAATCAATTAAAGGGACACAACTCTCTAAATTTCATGTTCAGGTGAAAAATTACAGTATTACAAAATAAAATTGTCCGTGTTTTCAACTTTACTCCTAGAGGCCGTAGCCGTAGCCCAAAATACTTTACTATTTTGGAATCAAGCTGACTCCATGAATGAATTAACAATATATCCAGACTCGCAGTCCTGAAATTTTGGATTCCCAAGTTTTTATCACTGCGATTGTTTTCGGCGATTTTTATGTGATTTTTTGTGACGAATTTTTTTGTATGATATCAATTTTTATATCTTGGAAATCAATTTGGGTATAATTGAAATTAATTGCGAAATCCAGCGAAAGTCACCCATGAAATAAGAATAATTGATTTTATTGATAAATAAGGTCATGCCTACATCAAATTATCTTAAATCAAGTGGCGACAAATGAATTATCGTTGAAATTTTAAAAGGTAAGCTTAATTATTAATGCAATACTTAAATGCAGCGATCAATTTTGAGTTTTTCTGTAGTTTATTGTTGCCTATCGCAAAAGGAATCTTCGCCAACAGAGAAGCAGATTGCTATCAAGAGAGCCAAGGCTGCAGTAAGGAAAAGAAAGTCCCATGCAAAGGAAAACGCAGATAAAACGGCAACCAGGAGAGCTTCCAATGCCGAAAATATGCAAAGACTTAGGGACTCTCAAAACTCCTGACCAACCGAAGTCCCAATCAAGAACCCTCCGCAGTAGCTAGCTTAATTGACGCCCAATAGAGCGACTTTTAATTTAGTAATTAATAAATATTAATTAATAAATTTGCATCGATTACTTGCCCTTGAAAAATGTCACCAACGTTTAACTTACATAGATGATAACACATTATATATATATATATATGGTATGTGCAGATTATGTGTGTAAATTATTGAAATTCATCTGAAGAAAGGAAAGAAGAATTGGGGCGATATTATCTTGAGATGCCATTTTCCATTCTTCACCTCATTAATAAAAATCCGCTAAAGAAAATTCAAGATTCTGGCTTTTGCGTGTATCTCTTCAGGAATAGATACATTTCTCTCAAAATACAGAACTCTAGCCTAAAGTAGTTATATACAGCTCAAAAATTAAAAAAAACAAAAAAATCCTTCGTAACAAAACATTTAAATTATACACTTGGTTAGAAAACCGCCATTGTTTCTGGAAAGACAATGATCTATTTAGTTTTTCCTGTCATTCTGCGTTGTTAGATTTGGAAGGTTAAAAATCAACGTGATTTTCAATTATATTGAGCATCTTCAACAATTAAGCTAAAATGACTATATTTTATATTCTTTTGATATGTATGTTAATATAACATGACAAGTTTCTAAAATATTCTATGCTATATATTATTTCCTAAATAACAAATACTAAATTTTATAGTCACTTTTTTCAGCAGATATAAATTCTTTAGCTAAGTCCCTAACAAATCATGTAGATATCTTAGATGGAAGTTCAACAATTTAAAAAAAAAAGTAAAATCAGAAAATCCAACGTCTGTCCTGTAGTATTGTGGAGGAATAACTTTAGAGACTCAATGCTGAAGTTGAAGTGTATAAGCGTACAAAACCCAGCGAAGGCCCACTCTGACCTCGTTCGATAATGTCTTTTCCTTTCCTAACGGCGAGGAAGCGACAGGCATAGTAGCGGGGAAAATGTCAAACAAGAAAAAAAAATAATGAAGAAAAATGGTGATTTCGAACAATACGAATTCGGCTTCATTGTATTTTCCAGGTAGCATAAATGCTGCTCCGCGCTGCCAATTCCGCCAACCTCACATTAAATCCTTTACAACCAGTTCGTCTTCATTATGGCTGACCTTGTTCGTGTCTCAGCGGAAGTGCCTGCTTCAAACTGCTTCCGGTTTTTTTTATAGAAACATGTTTTCTCCACAAATGGACGATTCCACCTCTGACAACTAATTTTCATTCATTTTCTGTCCCCGTTCTTTTCATGCCGGTTCTTATCTTGGTACATTTACAGCTGCTCATCAAGTTTTCATACTATTTCTTCCTATTTTGTTCTAGTGACCACTTCTTTGAGTGACTCTCTGCTGCCCCGTTTTGCTTACAGCATTCCTTCAACTTCCTTGTTCGGCCCAGGCTAATCACCGACACAGTCACTAACTATAATTTTCTGTCCTTCGGAATTTCACTGGAAGTGACATCCTGAACAGAGCCACAATTTTTATGCAGCTGCTTTTTAAGAAGATATGTCGCCAAGAAATAAGAAAGGCAATGATTTTCAATGTTCGACTTTGTGTCCAAGACAGATTTGCTAAAACGATTTAATTTAACCGCAGAACATCATTTCTTCACTAGGTCTTAGAAACGGCCGCAAAGTAGTTAACTATTATGCCGTTAATGTTAGATCTCATACAGTTAAACGGTCAGTCTACTTCTAGAAGTAAATACTCTCTTGTTTTATAACTAGAGTTACTATTTATAACTAGAGTTAGTATAATGTTACCACTAGTCAGTATTCTGCTATACATTTCCTTCCATTTAATCTACACCATGTACATCTGTCTATATTTCTGAAATGAGGTATTGCAACTATTTACATTGTTTGGACTGTTGTTATCTTATTTGTTGTCACATTCACAAAGTTTCGGCCGTTTTACGCTCCGGACTTCTTAAGTGAAATTAGCTTGAATTTGGAATCGAACGCTGAGTAGTCAATTTGTATGGTGGCGTTTCTGAAGATTGGTTCGATTGCTTGTGTAGATGTTATCCGAATGCTTACGTCATTCAATTTCAGGAAATAAACACGGTAAGAACGTCTACACAAACGCCATCGAACCAATCTTCAGAAATGCTAACATACTGATTGACTACTCAGCGTTTGATTCGAAATTCAAGCTAATTTCACTTAAGAAGTCCGGAGCGTAAAACGGCCGAAACATTGTGAATGTGACAACAAATAAGAGAACAACAGTCCAAACAATGTAAATAGTGTAGATAGTTACACCACATAGCATGAAAAAAGGATCGCCAAATGATATCCATCAGTCTATTGAATTTCTTTCTATATAAGAATCTTTCGGAGCCTTCACTTATTTGCATCTATTTAGTTTTGTGCCTTGTGAACTTTAAATATTAACTTTGCGAATAGAATTGTTTTCCTACTGAAGAGTAGTATTACATCTGATTTACTATTTACTATTGTCTTTAAATGATCTTCATTAGTGCCGAAAAGAATTCTCGTCGATGACATTCATGTACACTGTCTTCTCTGATGAAATCGACCGGTTCCCTGCGTGATGGATGAGTTGTCGTACGGCTGATTAAACCAACAACGGAATGGTAAGCCTTTTTCCACAAGAAGAGTTGCTAATGAGGCTTGGGTGGCAGTAGAAAGAGTGTGCGTGTGACGTCTTTGTCGGCGTTCCCCAGCCTGCTAAACCAACGTTGCTTGTATCGTTTGAACACCTATTGCAAACAAGTCACCAACTGTCTCGATCACTACCCAACCTTTCGAATTGGCAAGTTAAGTTATTACATGTCTCGAGGACGAACCTGATGTAGTTTTCTATCTATTGGATTAGTCAGTGGTAGCAAATTTACCGAAGAAAGCACGTCGAGGGAGTCGGTTCTCATGACTGCAGATGACGTGGCCAACCCTATGTTGCATGGCTTCGATGTCTGTTGATTGTGAGCGTTTCCTAATTTTGACATACAATACCTTATCAAACCAATGTAAAATGAGGCTTCTTTGTTGACGGGGCGCGTTGAAACGTTCAAGTGTTTGCAAATGGCGTCTGTATAAGAATCAAGATTCTCAGTCATATAAAAGCCTTAAAACACATATATTTTCCATTAATGTTTTCTTTTGGAATGTTATTTTAACTAAAGACATTGTCTTTAGTAAAGACATATTTATTGTAAAGACATATAGCTAGTACGCTTACTTTTTTAATATTTAAATTATTTTCATATTGTCTTCTTAAAACCTTTAGCTGACGACGATTTTTCAGTGAAACCCTTAAAAAATCTGCCATGTGACTAACATCCTTTTTTACATACTTTTCATATGCTAACACTGTCTACACTTTATTGTGGAACTCGAAATACCTGTCAAACTATCAGAGTTCCACTGTTTGAATTTTCTGATGAATCTTAATTCTTAAGTTAATGGTTGGAGAAGCCAATAGCGAGTTCTACCGCAATAATTCCCCTATCGTATCGTTAAATATTTGACTTTAACGACAATCATAAATATGAATACTGGTCATTATTTTAATAAGTAAGGGGGTAAAAAAGATTTAAAATTGACAACTATTTTCATTTCACTAAACCAGACGTTAGACGTTAATATTATCACCTCTTCTTTCTTTCTTTTTCTCAATGGAACCAAGAAACGTCCCTGATATACCTTTCGCGTCTTTCCACGCGATCAAAACAGAATAGACAATTATTCATCAGGTACCAGCAGGATACATAAACACATATAGATTCCAACCGATAGTAATGCTAACTTGTTCGGTCCGTTAATGCCTAATGTTTCCTGCATGGAAACAGTTCATTTTACGATTACTATCACCACAACGTTTGATTTATATCTATTCAGAGGTACTCTTTTTTAAAATCTAGGAGATATCTTGTACTTAAACAAAGTTTCAAAAGAGATAATTAAAGTAAGTGAATTTTTAGGAATATATACCAATATACCGATTACGCGTTAGATAGAGTAATTATTAATTTGGATAATATCATGAGAATTACCAATATTTTCATATGTACACAGTCGGCTAAGCAACTCAAATTTTATAAAATATTGATTGAACATAGGAACTTGTTTCTCATAATAAAAATCACTGGATCTCACTACTGTCTGCCATTTTTAGGCTAATACAGAAGTTTTCTCTTTTGAAATACTTTCTATCACACAACAAACTACCCTGAGTTATTATTTTTTCCCTGTAAAAATAAGGGGAAAATACATTTGGCATCATGGACGCGTTAATGGATGTATACTGACGCTTACATTCAGGCAATTATACATAGGAAGCCGACATGTTGAAAACACTGGAATCTCTTTATAAAATGCATTTTATGTTGCAAGGGGTCAAAATTCCCTACATTTGGAAGTGAAAGAATTCTTTTATGTTAACCTATAGAAGGAAACGGAGAAGTATGTATCATGTTTCGTGCTGAATTGGTTAATTTGAACGGCGTACGCCTCGAGTATATTGAGAAATGGATGAAACTAATGAAAGACGTTCTTGTCTCTAAAGTGGATAACCTTGAGGGAAACATCATATCAGATTGATGCGAAGCCATGTATCAAATATTTGATTGATAGCGGAATAGAAGTGGGTGAGGTTTCGACTAGTAACTTGAGGCAGTTGGTGAGATTTACGACATAGAAGAAGAATTTAGCGAACTCAAAAAAATTGGACCAGATCATTTGAAAGATCAAAGAACATTGAATGAGATTCGAAATTGCTGACAATCTCCCAGTCTTCGCATTGCATAACGGGCGGATATAGTTATCCCTTATGTTAACTCAGTGGACAAAGTAAAGAAACATATTGGTGGACGGGCGTGGGGTGAAATAAAGAAGAGCATGTCCATTGAACATTACAACTTTACCAAAACACATTTCTCAAATTTTTATAACTTTCTCATTAAAAAATCAGACAGTTCAATCAGATAGTCCAATGAAACAAAACGCAGAATATTATTTAATAATTGACGATACTGGTTACGTAAAAGATAACTTGAGGAAATTAAATTAAATTAATTCACTTAAATTAAATTATTCATTATAAGTTTAATTTTTCCAAGAAATATATAGAGAAAAATATTATTGAATAAATTACTATTGAAGAAAAAATTATGGAATTCATCGATAAGAAAAAAAAAAAAGAATTAATACCTAAATAATTAATATAACAATACTAAAATAGTAGTTAGGTCTCATCATTTTACAGTTGAAATGGCTAGATGCAACCACAAGTTCTATGCTAACAGTTTCCTCTCTCGCACTTCATGCTTTCGGCCTCTTTGACTTTGAAAAATTTAAATGCAATATCAATCGTTATCTTTTCACTTCTTAATTGAAGTTCTTTTGTTTCTCTTTCGCCATAAAAATATTTGTCTTTTTCTCATATTCTTTCCCACTCAGTAACCCCTAGCGTCTTAGCAACTTTATTGCCTTGTTTAGGGTGAAGCGATTAAAAAGAATATCGTTTATGACATCTTTAATTCTCCCAGAAAAGAATTTCACTAGCCTTAGGCAATATACTTTATCAAAGTGGTTCCACCTTTCCCGAATTGCGATAAATAGATCTTCTTTGGAGCCTTATCAAAGATAATTTTCTACTTAACATTTTCAATTGAATCCGGACTGTTATTCATTGATTTTTGGATGTCTTGTCTAAAGAAAAGCCTGAATCTATTTTGCACTGTGGAAAGATGCATTACCGTCCTGCAAAATTACTTCATTACCCCCAAACCAATTTCCTATCAATAGAATGTAAAAATTATCCAAGATTCCAATGTACACATGTAGAATAATTGCCATCTCATCTGATCCTTTCAATGACATTCAACCCTGTATCATAAATACCTTGGAAAATTTACTTGCATTCTTTGGACAGTCATCTTTGTAGGTTTCATTTGAACGGCACATGACATAGGTTCCAAATCATTGTCTTCGCCTAAAGAAAATCTTGATTAATCACTAAATTGTCCTCGCGCCATAATTGTTTCTCTTTGTCTCTTTAACAACAATCTCTTCTTTTTGTCTGCTAATGATGGTTTTATTACCGCTTTTCTGTTAATCATATCATAGATCTTTATCCGTTGTTTCTCATTTAGGATTGGGTTTCCGATTCTTTCTGAAGCCATCTCGTACTTTTTTTTCCTTCGCAGTAGACCCTTGCGTCTTAGTGACATTATCGCCATGTCTGCGGTGAATTGATTAAAAAAAACAAAAAAAAAAACAATTCAACCAATTTTTACAGTTCTTTCACAAATGGGTCCAATTTTGAACCATTTATTTTCAATTTGTCTTCTTGTACATTGTATATTATATTCAACAGACAATGTTTACTGTTTTACTGTATTTGTTCCACATTTCGAATAAATTGTTGCATTTTGGAGTCAAAATTAGTCTAAACTTAACGTTTTTTCTGCTGTTTTTGAGTACTGTCGGATGATTTTGTTATTATTAGAAACAAAAGTTTGAGGGTATCGGAGTAGAAAGGGTTTGTTGGTTACATTCTGGTATTTCTGGAACACTACATTTCATATTAATTTTGTGTGCATTGTACGCTCAGTACTTCTTCATGTGGTTGGAATGTCGAACTGAACCCTTTATTTCGCTCGCTGGTGTAGACTGTTCTAGTTCCAAGTGCCATGACTAATGGATGTGAGTTACCTCCTATTAATCCCCTCTCCACCGCCTTAACCAGGTATTGAACTCACACTCTTTGGGTCCCCTCACTGGATCTAACAAACGCCATACATCTGTGTATGAATCTCTGGGACTTATAAGCCTAATGTTTTCAGCAATCATTTTTAACAGTGCTCATATTGCAATTTTGCTGTTATCATTTTCACCAGAGCTCATATTGCAATTTTTGTTTTTATTATTGCCTTTCTCCGTATTACTGGTTCCCATATTGTATTCATTTCTATGCTTGGTCGTCTCAGGAGATTTTTGTGGCCTAGCATATGTGCTGATTCTTTGAGTTTACGAATTTTCCAATGATGTTCTTTGTCTATGACTTCAACCAGATCCCACAGAACAAGAAGGTCGAAGTAGGCTACTTAGAGCACAGTACTCGATATAAATTTTGTAAGCAGAATTGGCTTTTAATCTGTTGTTTCAAAAACTATCTACCATAAATCTACAGAACCATAGATTACTCTGCTCGCGTCAATCTCTGTGAACTGATATCTTTGCCAATTTATTACCTGATATCATTAACTGATAGCTTTAATAATTTTGACAAAGAAAACTGGATGTAGCAACGTGAATGTTAGTACAAATTGATATTTTCATAAATACATTCGGTCTTATCAAGAAACCCGATGACGTGTATCTTTGAAGGCAAGACGTACTATTATTCTCTGCACCATACCCATTCAGGACGTAGGCGATCATAGCACTCCACAACTTCCTGTACTTTGTAGCTATTAGTATATTTCATCTATTTTTGTATCACTCCCAAACCTTGTTCTTTCGATAGGTTATGCGCTGTTTTACCCATGGCCCAATAGCCTTCAATATGTCTCGTGGCGTCAAAGTTTACAAATTTTCTTCATTATTTGCTTCATACATTTCGACTGCGTCTTCCAGATGTTAAGCATCAGCTTCCTTTTCGTTGCCATTTTCTCTCAAATTTCGTTGTTGCTCACGTGTTCGGTCCATGTTACTCTCAGCATCCGTCTGTAGAACCACATTTCTGTGGTTTCAAGTTTCCTCTTCATTTGTGATGAGATTGTCCAGAATTCATTGCCACACACGAGGACTGATATTACGTAACAATTCAGTACTCTTTTCTTTGTTTCTGATGCTTCAAGTCTCTTCTTCATGTATGAGGAGATAGTTCAGCATTCACTGCCATATAGGAGGACTGGTATTACATAAGAGTTCAGTTCGTTTCCTTCGTTTCTGTTGCTTCAAGTCCCTTCTTCATCTCTTAGAAAATTGTTCAGCATTCACTGCCATATAGGAGGAATGATATTACGTAACAGTTCAGTACTCTTTTCTTTGTTTCTGTTGCTTCAATTCTCTTCTTCCTCTCTGAGGAGTTTATCAAACATTCACTGACAGATAGGAGGACTGATATGACATGGCAGTTTAGTATTCTTTTCATTGCTTCAGTTGCTTTAAATCTCTTCGTCATCTGTGAAGAGATTGTTCAGCATTCACTGCCATATAGTAGGAATGATATTACGTAACAGTTCAATACTCTTTTCTCTGTTTTTGTTGCTTCAAGTCTTTTCTTCATCTGTGAAAAATTGTTCAGCATTCACTGCCATATAGGAGGAATGATAATGACATGGCAATTCAGTACTCTTTTCATTGTTTCTGTTGCTTTAAGTCTCTTCGTCATCTGTGAAGAGATTGTCCAGCATTCAGTGTCATATAAGAGGACTGATATGGTGTAAGATTTCAGTAATCTTTCCTTTGTTTCTGATGATACATGTCTCTTCTTCATCTCTGAGGATATTACGTTTTGTTCTCGCTACAAAACGCTTTGATGGGAAAAACTTATCTGTAATGAAAATTATATTAAAATCTCTTACATGAAACCCTGCATAATCTTACTCAATAATTTTCTATTTCTGTTGAGATGATACACAAAAATTTCATTAAGTTTCGACAAGTGACAATTTAATCTACGAGAAAGTGTGGTGCATATGTGGCCAATGTAAAAATATTTTTAATACTGATAATGGAAAAAAAATCTCTAAAAGAACATAAGAATATATCTCTCTCTTTCCCGCTCTCTCTTTCTCACTCTCTTTCTATAGCTCTTGAAAATATATTTTCAATTGAGTACTGCTAATTCTAAAAACAACGGTCACCTGCGTGAATGCGAAGCTCTTCAGTGAAATGAATGGAGCACTACGGCTGCTTGGCATTTGTTTACGTTTGTAAAAACAATACTAGATTTGGCGGACACGTTCCGTTGAGTGAAGATGCCTCAGTGGTAGAAGCTCTGACTGACACCATATCGATTGGGTTTCGATCCGGGCTTGAGACATTCGGTTGTTTCATATATATATATATATATATATATATATATATATGTGTGTGTGTGTACAAAGTCCGCCCAAAAATGTATACACAATTCAGGAAAAGAATAACTTGTCTTTCGTAGTTTTATCAAATCGCGATAATACTGTTAACTCGGGGTGGGGTGGTGTGTTTAAAGATGTTGAGCATGGTAGAAAACCTAAGACAAGAAATTAAAAATGCATGTGCAGCAATCCCACTGGACACTTTGCCCTGTTATGGTCCAGGTTCCTTGTATCACGGTGATGGTTCAAGGTAGAACCAATGAAGAATAACTCGAACACAGGTATGGAATGACGCAGATATATTACAAACAGAATATGTACAAAAGAAGTAGAAGTGTTAGTAATGACAATCAGGTTAGGTTAGAGAGAACTATGTTGTCTCGACCAGTATCACTATTCCAATGTCTTACAGTAATCGTCTGACGCGACTCTGTCTCTGACTCACTGCCTCTGACTCTCACTCTATATTCATTAACACGCCCACGTGTGTCAAATGTGGCACAAAGCCGGTTTAATGTGGGCTTTCCGAGCCCGTAGGCTCGGGCAAAAATTGCCCGTAGAACCCGTATAAACGGGATCGGGGTGGTCAACCACCCCGAACGAGGCTCTGCCCTTCGGCGGAGCCTCGTCCGAGTTCCTCTCTGCCCAAAGGCAGAGAGTTCCCCTCTGCCTCAGAGGCCCTCTGACTCTCACGATGTTTAACAACACGCCCACGTGTGTCGAATGTGGCACAAGGCCGGTTTAATGTGGGCTTTCCGAGCCCGTAGGCTCGGGCAAAAATTGCCCGTAGAACCCGTATATACGGGATCGGGGTGGTCAACCACCTCGAACGAGGCTCTGCCCTTCGGCGGAGCCTCGTCCGAGTTCCTCTCTGCCCAAAAGCAGAGAGTTCCCCTCTGCCTCAGAGGCCCTCTGACTCTCACTACTGCTTCCTCTTGAGGCTCAGTATTTATGGTGTACGGGATAGTCCATTACTATTACTATTATGGGTAAGTTCCCATAACATGCCCAATGTTTGCCGAAGCAGTAGTTCGCCGAACAATTAATAGTCTGAAGATAAAGGTCACCATTTTGTGCGGCTCTTGTCATTGCAGGGTTCAAAGGTAACTTGTATTAATCTCTTGATTTCAGTAGTATTACAACATCTATACAAGTTTTTCATTTCCTGAAGTGTGTATACATTTTGGGGCGGATTATATATATATATATATATATATATATATATATATATATATATATATATATATATATATATATATATATATCTGATTAAATAAGGAACCAGTCCAAAAATGTTTATAAATTTAACATATTTCGCTGTTTATTTAGCATTAAGCTTCAACATATGAAACAAAATGGCTACCGATGTCTCTATGAGAGCAAAATAATACCGACATAAGTGTTAAATTATATGCGAATGCTTCAGATTCTCGTATGAAAAAAGGTCTTAGAATAATTTTCAGAGATTTTGAGTTCGCAATTGATATCTCGCTTGGGAATATAATCTCTATTGGCACTTCCATTTGTAAAAATTGTTAGTGAACAACACGCGGAGAAGATTGAGAATGAAATAAAACTCTAGTGAAACTTCAATTTTATATCTTTAAAATATTCGCTGCATCATATTAACGACTGATTTAATATGACCCTAGTGGAACGATCGAGCCGAAGGTCATGTAAATGCATTCGTTGATAGACTTGCAAAATGCGGTATTGATTGAAGTCTGCGTGAGATTTCTAAAAATGTAGCGACCAAAATGAGATTCCTTGGGGAGGCCATTATCTCATCTGCTGCGATGCAAATGAGAGCGACCAAAAATATTCCATGCTGACATCAAAATGTAAGGAAACTGGAGAATTATAAAAAAAAAATCGCTGATGGTGTGAATTGAAAGTCTGAATGAAATAAGGAATTTATAAATATTTGCATTATTTTTGGAGAAAAAATCGTTGCTGAAAAATTTAGCCTTCCAATAGAATTTGGTATCACCTTAAGCAATAGAGAATGAAAAAGAAGAGGAGGATATTGAAGATTTTGTATTATCACAAGAACGAATTCCTTATAATCGATCCAATTTCCCAGTTTTGTTAAAAAATGAGTTTGTATAATAATAATAATAATAATAATAATAATAATAAACAAAATGGTTGACATAACCGTTCCGATACTTTGCAACACGTAGGGAAGGGCGTGATTTAAGAAAACAAAAAGAAAATTAATAATGTCTAAAAATATGTCGGCAATATGTCTATCTTCTTCAGGTTATTTGTAAAAATTTCATAGAAGTATAAAAAATATGAAACATTAAAAATCTTTGTACAAACGTCGTCAGCGTGTATGGAATGCAACTTAAACGTGAGCAACATAATCGGGGTGTTTTTTAAAAATATTTTCTCTTAGTTGATTAGATAGAACAATTGATCAAATAACTTAGTATAATTCTCTCCTGTCATTTTGTTTTTGCATATGTAATTATCTTCATATACTATAAATACTAATACTAACACTTATACTAGTACTACTACTACTAATAATAATAATAGATTACCAATCGCACATCCTAAAAAAGTCTGTTAGTCCAAAATGCAGATTCTGTGATAAATATCCAGAAACAATTGACCATCTTGTGTTAAGTGGCGTGGTATTGGCATCCACTGAATATGAAACACGATATGACAGAGTGAGCCAATATCTGCCCTGGAAAATCTGCAATACTTACGGAAAGGAAACTGAAAGAAATTGGTATGAACAACACCCAGTCCCGGTTACGGGGATAGAACCTTTAATTTATGGGTCTTTACAATACACACAGACAGAACAATTAAAGCTAATCGAACTCAGATCGTGATTAGAGAACGCAAAGATAAAATGTGCCTCCTTATTGGCATAGCAGTCCCTGCAGACTGCAATGTATCTTTGAAGATCTTCAAACAACTATCAAAATAAAACGATATTGAAATCGAAATCTCAAAAATGTGGCGCATGAGGACATTAACAATTCCAGTTGTCGTTGAAACCCTCAGATTGATTGGAAAAGATTCCAATAGACTCATTAAAGGAATCCCTGGCAGCCCATGCCTTAAAGAAATACAACAGATTGTACTCACAAGTACAGTTCACATCTCACGATCAGCTTTATCTATATAAAATATATCCGATTTAAAAAAAAAACAAAAACAAAAAAAACAAACGTCCTTAGTGGAAACTGTCATGATGCCATTTCTGAATGTAGGTCTTTGGTCAGAACCCGAAAAGAAATGAGTATACACTAGAAAACAAAGGAAATAAAACAACAACAACAACACAACAATAACAACAATAACAATAATAATAATAATAATAATAATAATAGTATAGAAAATACTGGAAAATGATTAAGAAAAAACACCCAAATCTGGTTACAGACATAAGACCTGTGACAATATCATGGAAATTTACAATACACACAGACAGAACAATAAAAGCTAATTGTCCAGGCATATTGATAGAAGACCACAAAAACTGAATGTGGTTTCTTATTAGCATGGTAGTTCCTGCAGACTGTAATGTAGATGTGAAGGTTCTTGAAGTGGAAATTTAAAAAAAAAATGCGGCATATGAAGACATCAATACTCCTGTTGTGAGTGGGGCCCTGGGTTTGATTGGGAAGCGTTCTCATAGTCACAATGAAAGGATCCCTGGCAGTCCATGTAAAATTAAAAACAAAAAAAATCTCACAAAAACAGCCCACATCCTACGAAGTTTGTAATGTGCAAAATGTGCATGCGTTGATATTTTTTTACCGGGGAAAAGGTCATGATGTCATTTCTGACCGTAGATCTCTGTTTGCGCTCCAGCTGCAAAGGAATATACAAAAGACATCAACGGAAACAACAACCACAATAATAATAATAATAATAATAATAATAATAATAATAATAATAATAATAATAATAATGATTGGGATGCTTATAACAAACACTGGTCAATATTCCTCACTTCAACCTCCCCCCACAAAGAGAATTGGTGAGAAAATAAATCAATTTGTACGGAATTGTGAGTTTACCATCATCCTGAATTTCAGGCTGATAGGGAAATCCAAGATAATCAACCAGATATAATTGTGAAAAATCATGTTGAAAAGATAGACAACCCCAAAATCTTTGAAAAACTTCGATCAGCTGAGAGGCTCCCATCTCATTTTGGGAGATGCCCGCGTATAGGTATTCACTAAATATCTGAGTATACTTTTAGACAGGGTGTTAATCAGAAGCAGGAAGAGGGTAGGTTCGAAACGGGGTGGATTTACTACCCCTCTTTCCTTCAGTATTCTCTCGCTACTCTGGCGTGCTACCTTCCTCAGTTCCACCAGTTCAGTACTTTACAACTAAAACCCGCCATGCCACATACACAGAGGCGAGCCATCCTCATACCCTTGGTATTCCATTAGTAAGGAAGAAGTTCCAATCGAACAGCTTCTTGCTACAGACAGCTACTTTGTAGAACCAACTCCCGAGAGGATGCTTTCTCGATAACTACAACCATAACTTCTTCAAGTTGAAGGTTAATCATGATTCTTTCCACATATCCTAATTTACGCTTCGTACCACTTACTGTCATCGCTAATATAACAATCTTCTTAAAAACTCCTCTACCTTGAGTGGCTCTTGGTTGGTCTTTGTATAGGGGGAATATTAGTAAAAACACACATGCTATGAAAACCACAGCAGCGACACCTTTCTTGGCTGTGGTCTTATATTTCAAAGGGAAAGTCTTTAACAGAAGATATAATCTTCTACCTTCACAATGGTATGTTTTCGGTATTTAAATGTAAAAATATATTTTTGTATACACACAGTATGAAATAAAAACGGTTTGAATAAGGCAATATAAAAAGGATTAAATTAACGATTATATTGAAAAGTGGAAGCACATATCGACTTCTTTAATCTACGTAAAGCAGAACGGATTATTGTATTCCTATCCTTTAAGTATATCTCTTTCACTTTAATCTAAGTCATACGCCAAGCAAACATTAAGAAATTGGAAAATGACGTCAGCTCTAGATTTCATATTTGTCATCCTACTGAGACGAGTGTTTTGTTTGCCCGAACTCGACACTACCTTCATAAACAAGCTTGCACGTGAATAAACAGATATCGAGCTTCTATGATTAAAATCTAATTCTCCATACAAGCATCTGTTAGAAAAGCAAATCCATTTATCTATCTCTTTATCTGTTAATACTTCATGGACTCTGCGGTATTATGGATACGTTTTATCAAACGATTAACTTTCATTCTCTCTAATGCTTACATATAAGAAGAAACGCTGAACAATTCTCTGCCTCACCAACTTTCCAAAGTTATTACTTCATTTATAAAACTAATGATCTTGCGAAATAGATCACACAAAAAGAGAAATATGATAAGTATTTCGCCTTCTATAAACAGACATCAAATCCATACTTATAGCATTTAAGTTCTGCCTACCGGTAACCACAACCGGTGTAATTTAAATTCTTTCGCCCTCACACAAATCGTCCCCATATCAACATACAATCACCAAACATGGATAAAAAAAAATCATGCACACAAAAGAATACATATTATAATCCGAATTCTACATAGACAAATTCGAATTACGATACCATTAGACACATGAATTATAAACACGAAAAATGCTTGACTGGACAGATGCACGAGAGGTCTACTTAAACAATTAAAAGCAAACAACACAAAAAATAAAACATACCATAACTTTATTTTCTATTCCAGGTTTAATTTTCTGATGAAGTTTTTATAACAGTGAAACATGCCGAATTTATAATGGTTTCCTATTTGTTCCTATCATATATGTAGCCATCCACAGAGAGACTATTTCGCAGCTCATCAGTGTGGATAGACGTACGATTGTCTCAAACCCGGATCGAAAACTGACTGATATGATATCAGTTGGAGGTTCCTGCCCTCTCTAAGCCATTGGCGCACGGCAGGGATGAACATGGATTTAGACGTATTTCTTTTTAGATAAACACGCCAGTGACTAATGAACTCCATTCGTTTTAACGAAGAGACTTGCATCAGCAGCAGTATGAGTTACTGTTTACAAATTCACTTTTCTACCCGAGAGCTCAAACGAAATAATTTTTTCTGGGGCATGTATATATTGTCATACACAGACAGACTGTTTCGCTGTTTCACAGCTCATCAGTGAGTCTAGACATACGATTGGCTCAAGCCAGGATCGAAACCCGACTTATTTGGTATCAGTCGGAGACTCTACCGCTAATATATAGACATCAAAGGCAAAAGGCAAATTATCCTTATTTTAAGAGAGAAGGTAATGTTATTCGATTGATTGATTCATTCATTTTCATCGAATTATAAAACCTTTGAAGATTATTTAAAGCAAAGAAATATCTTTGTATTGTAAAAAACATTCTTTTGGTGGGGATATAATAATGGTTTGGTGATCCAAATCTTAATAATTAACCAATAGCTGGGAGGGAAGAAGTGGATTCATGCCTTTCCCAATGGGTATTTGCGATTAATAGAATATAACGAACCCGACTCGAATTGGAACTTACCTTTCCGATTAATAATTCCGAACAGTTATCCATTACACCAACAACACATTCATACTTGCAGCACCTGGTATTCTCACGCAGTTACCCATCCAGTTACTTACCAGACTCGACATTGCTTAACTTTGGTGATCGTAAGGGGTATGGTATTTCAACGATGAGACTATATATATATATATATATATATATATATATATATATATATATATATATATATATATATATATATATATATATATATATATATATATATATATATATATATATATATATATATATATATATATATATATATATATATATATATATATATATATATGCCGCCTATTATATATATATATATATATATATATAAATATATACATGTATAAATATATATATATATAAATATATATATAAACATATATATGTATATATATATTCATATATATACATATACATATATATATATATACATATACATATATATATACATATATATACATATATACATATATATATACATATATATATATATATATATATATATATATATATATATATATATATATATATATACATACACCAACAATAAAGAGACAAGTGTTCCGTATTTTTTAAGCAAGGTGCGTATATATATATATATATATATATATATATATATATATATATATATATATATATATATATATGTGTGTGTGTATATATAAATATATAATCCAGAGTCGACAGTCAGTTTAATTGTAAACGCCGTAACGATTTTATTTAGCATAAAAAATCCGTCGTTCGACATACGCTCTGTCTCTGAACTGGAGCACATAAACTCATAGAGTATACCTTAAAACTATAATATTATCATATATATATATATATATATATATATATATATATATATATATATATATATATATATATATATATATATATATATATATATATGTGTGTGTGTGTGTGTTTCTCATGTGCTGTTCTTTTTCTTTATACTGGATATACTGTCCAAAGCTGCCAATTTTATTACGCTAACTAGAGCCATATCAGAAACAAACATTTGTGTGTTTAAAGTTTTTGTTTTAAGAATTGACTTTTTTTTATTCCAATAAAACAAATTCCTTTTAATGTTGGTTCCAGAACAATTCAAAAAAGTAGGAGAAATCATTTTCAGACTGATTGATTTATGTCAGGGTAAAGATTGAGTTTTATATTTAAAACAAACATCCTGCCAAACTTTTTCTTGTTAGAACAATTTTATTGTAGAAAATACGGTGATTGAACAGAGGTTATGTTAAACTTCTGGTACTTCTGCCCTGCACCTTCAAATACTACAAAACTCAAATATTCGACTGAATGGATACTCATATTTGAATAGAAGCTCTGCTTTTTAATTAAACAGTTTTTTATCTCGCCACCTCTTCCAGCGTGAATATTCGAGCAAAATTATAGGATTCGAATCTGCATCCCCGATGGGGAATATGATCTGACGTGCTTGACAGCTCAGACACGAACAGTGTCTTTTGAATATACAATTCTCTGCTGATTTTCGAACCATCTGATCGAAATATTTGATCTGGATGGTATGCTAATGTAAACAAAGAAAATTTATTTTCAGGAAATGAATTAAATCCGACATATTGTTATTTTTAAATTATTTTGTTTTGAACGTTATTTTTGTTGGATGCTCATATTCGAATATAAATTCTGTTTTTTAATTAAACAGTATTTTTTTTTATCCAACTACATCTACCGTCATGAATATCTGACAAATCTTGCAATCCCAAAATACAGAAACGTTCATAGTAAATAATATAGGAATATATACATGTATGTTTATAGATCTATGTTTTTATCACGTTATTTTTGGCGGATACACATATTTGAGTAGACACCCTGTTTATTTTTTAAACTATATATCTATTTATGTTTGACGACGGTTTCTCCTGCCAAAAGAGACGCGGGTTCGAATCCTGCAGTAGGGAGCAATCTTTCTTTAATTAGATTTCTCAAATATTCAGGCCAGTAGACGAAAACAAATATAGTGTTTACAAAATAAACGGAGCATCTACTTAAATATTGACAGTCACTAAAAATAATGAATTTTAAAAATTAAAAAATCCATTATTTCTTAGGAAATATCTATATATATCCAAAGTTTGATAAAAATAAAGGACAATTTAATTTTTTAATGTATTTTTTTTAAAATTTTCGCATGTGTTGAGTAGAGTCAGCAAAATTGTTGATAAACAGTCCGTAGTTCATATTGCGTTATGTGCTTTTAAAGTAGTCTACCATTTAAGTCACTTACAAGAAGAAATGCAGTGTCTGTGGGATATGCAGAATTTCTTTGTGTGCATCCTGCTATTAATTATTCTGTGAATATATAGACAAATGTAAACTACTAGACAGATACTGCATTGGTTCTTGAAAATGACTGCAAAGTACTTGAACGAAACAATAATACGATATGAATTTCGGACAATTTGTCAACAATATATTAGAAAATCTTTCGAAAAATATTACAAATACAGTGGCAAATTACACAGAAAGACCCTTTTTTAATTAAATTTGTTGGGTTGAATACTTGCGACTTAAATATACTTATTCACACAGACACACACAGAAAGACACATACACACTCATTCGATTTTAATAAGAGTAAAAAATCCAAATATTTCAGAAACTTTATTTTTCAATTTTCTAATTATGTAATTGGTTAGTACTCATATATTTTTTAACGCATTTAATAGTTTATAGTTATAGTATAACATACAACTTTACAAATAAACAAAAATAGTAAAGTTGCATATACAATTAGAAACTCACAAGTAAGAATACCTACATAAAGAAAAAGTATGTGGATTATTTAGCATAATTATGGTATAATATACGATGATTGACATTTGTTACACACAAGAAATGTAAGCTGAATTTTCTCTTTTCACAAACGTCATAAAGATCTTGAAGGCAGTTGATTTCCTGTTCGGCAAACTGATTTGTTCTGCAAATTTTCGATAGTTCTGGTTTCAAAAACTTTTTCCCAGAGTTTAATTCTTTTTTGAGCCTGCAAGTTCTACAAATTTCGAGTAGCAAGTCTCTTTTTTCTGGTAGAAGAATAAATGCCAAAATTAGCTAGTATTGACCTAGAATTCCATCTTGCATTAATTAAGTTAGGTATTCTTTGAAACTCCACTTTCAGAAATCTTCCAAAAAAAAACAGAAAAATAGAAATTTCATATCATTACACCATCTTGCTGTTTCAGTAATATCTTCTTTACCATACCTGGAGTTCTTCGTAGTTATTTGCAAGTTTACTGATAAATGGATATTCGATATTAGGCGATGTGTTTTTTTTACTCCAAGTTCGTCATCTATTACTTTACGAAGCATTCGGTCAAGAACAAGATTTTGACAGCAAATGAATTGTGTTTCTTCCAGTTTCTTTTGAGCAAATAGTATTTGTAACTGAATGAAAATCTCATTCCTGCTTCCAGTTTTCACATTCTTAGTGTCGGAAACAATCATCTTTATGCTCTTCCATAAATTGTATTCATTCAGAACAGCTGTTATTCTTTTGACAACAGTATCCGCCTTTCCATTTCGTAGATATAATGATTCTTAGTTGACTTCTCTTCTTTCATTCCTCAAAACAAGCACTTGATATTCTTGGCCACCAATTCGCTTACCATCAAAATGCAATGACCAATTTTCTAGGTGTAGTGTTTTCCTCATTTATTCTTTATTTTATACAGCTACTTTAAAAGGGGATATTTAAATATCAGATTGAGGAGGAGACCCAACGTAAGTTCCTTCTTGAGGTGACAATCATTTATTGCTTTGCTGGTTGATAAGAGTCTGAAACTGTTACTAATTTGGTTGCAGTTTTGATTTTGTTACACTTCTTACTTTTTCTTGTGGATTGTTTTTTTTTCAGAACTTTCGGAATCTTCATATTCACTCTCTGATTGGGTGCCTGATTCAGTTGTTGTTGAAATTCACTCCAAGGTCTTCTTTTCTTCTTTTGGATGAATTAATAGTTTTAGAACTGCCAGTCATTCCAGTTGTACATTCCTTTGCTTTCGATCAGAAATCTGATATAACGGTCTGTGCTCACCACACAGCCATTCAACATTTTCTTTTCAGATGCAAAAAATTAAATTCAATGGATCATATTTTCCTTGTCTCACACATTCATCATAGGTGATCAACACTTGATCCAAGTTTACTTGTATGACTTGAGTTCGTAAATTTAGGAATTTTAATTTCTTTTTCTATAAACTGGTAACTTATTTAGCGATTTCCTCTATACATTCTTTTCTTCCTTTGAAGGATGATCCAAGAAACAGGTAGCAAGCAAAACTTGGATTTTGAGTGGCATCCTGCTTTTGTTTTCCAGTGATTCTTCTAGTGGAACAGTTCTTCTTTGCTCATGTGATTCTTGAAATCTGGTTAGATTCTTCGTCCAGATCTTGGTTCTTTCAGATTTTTATGAGATATTATAGTTAAAAATAAATACTTGGAGATTTTTCAGAAAATCAACCAGCGTTTCTTAATCAGGAAGTTTATATACTCTGAAAAAAAACCACAAACAAACACACTTTTCCCATTCGCCTTATCTAAAGGACAGCCCAGCCAGCCTCCACGCTTTTATAATCCCACTAAATGCACGTCATAAATTTTAAGAAATTTCGAGAATGTTCCAGAAAAAGCACACAAAAGTTCTAGAAGTTTCCACCTATTTCTAGAACGTGGAAGAAAGTCGTATTACTACTACACTAATATACGATTTTAGAAATTTCGTGTTGGTGGTGTTATTAAAAAATGAACTGAGCACTTCTTAAAATAGTTTTAATAAGAATTCATCGATTTATTATACAGAAAATCAATTATTTTACAAAAATTCAAAAGTCATAACCTTTATATATATATATATATATATATATATATATATATATATATATATGCATGTACACACACACATACACGCACACACACACACACACACATATATATATATATATATTATTGCTTTTTTTCATCACACGAAGAGTACGTGTTGTGCCTTGATTTTAAAAGTATATAATTTTCCATTATTGAAGCATTTGCGATCATACATAATCATCAATATCCTTATAGTGTTAATATAATCTGTTTAATTCATTTTAACAGAAAGTGCAATTGTGAGGCCCTCACTGAGAAACTGTCTCACGAGCAGTAGCTTCTTCTATTTACCCTCTAGCTATCACTGAACGCTCAACAAGTAATTGTTATATATTGATCTTCTTGGACATAAACATTAATATATGCCTGAGTGTAAAGTTCACGCTTGTATCTGTGAAGTACGTATTAAGGGCGAATTGAATGGATATTGGGTTTTTTAATAATAAAAATGGGGCGTATATTTCAAATACTTGTTATCCACTATAATAACGTTATAAACAGGTCGGATTAAAATTATATGAGCTAATTCTTTAGAAATATATATATATATATATATATATATATATATATATATATATATATATATATTACGTCTGTACTATGAAACGTCTGTACTTCGTTATGTAATTATATTCATTAATTGAGTGCATGAACAAGGTAGGAGACTATATTTAAATGTTTTCATCATTTGTCTACGAACTTTACTGTGCATGTGATCCTTTTCGCGAACATGTCAAATATTGGAAGAATTAAATCGAATTTATTTTTATTAACAATACCTTTTTTATTCCATGATTTTATTTTCATCTATTGTTGTCCTGTTTGACATTTTATAGATTTCCCAGATAAATTTCTTTTTTATCCTTCATCGTTTTTTTTATCTTTCTGAAATCATAAAAAGTATATATGTAAAAATATATGGGCTGCTGCAAATAATGCCAATCTGTATGCGCGTGCGCAGTTTAATCCTGTTGTGGTTGGTCAAAATTTAAACAAGAAAAATTACGTAAAATGCTTCGGGATATTTCTTGTGTTACTTGCTTTCTTTTGAGATCATTGTTTCCTTTGGAATCACGTTTCTTTTGTGGCATTGCAGGAATTGTGTACAAACTTTGATTGATGCTGCACTTGGAGACTAATTCAGCCAACTGCATAAAAATGAATTTGATATGATTGCTATTTCCCGGATCACCTGCCTCACTATTTCATAGCCAACCGAATGTTATTTTTATATTACTCGAGTTTCCCTTTTTGTTTGGTAATCTTAAAACTCTTCAACTGAAAAAATATTATAGGGCACCTGCTGTAGAGCAGTATTTAGTGATCAAAACTTCCTACACTTTTTATAATATGTTCGATAATTACATATTTACGTATACTATACTGAACATTTACCAATGAAAAAGAAAAAATAATGACGTGGGTTACATACACATATATACAAGAAACAACGCTTGCATCTACCATTTGGCAAATTACATAATTCCGTTGAATCCTTTTTTCTGTGGATAGAGATGAAAAAAATAATACACCAATCAAATCGTTATATTTTGCTACTGAAAAATCCCACGCTTGAAAGAACTACAAATAGGTGTCAGAAACGAAAAGATTAGGTAGACTTATACGTTTTCAACAGAATTTTATTTTCAGTCATCTACAATTTCAACGAATCTGTCTTCACTCGTCTATCCACTTACCACCTACAAAAGCTATAGCTAATGTCAATAAACTCTTCTCATGTATGCAAATATCTTATCCCAGAATCTCCTTGTTGTTCTACTTACATACAAACGTACATACATACATACATACATATTTGAACATATCTGAAAAGAAAATTTCACACAAAACTTTCCTTTATAAACAACATGTTAACTTAATCTTTTTCGTCTCAATTGTTTTGTTTGAAAAATACATATAACATTATTACTATTGTTATTCTGTTTACCCATGTATGGTGATTTCTAAGCGTAGCCTAGATGTGGCACAAGGCTGAATGTATGGGACACCCAGTGAGGCTCGCTCTCACTACTCAGTCGTAATTGTTCTCACGAGACAAGCTTGCTAAACATACGCCACATCGAGGCGCCCCTGTTTACCTATGTATGAATTGTATTGACTATTTTGAAATGGTAATATTTTTTACAGGAATTTGTTGGGGAACTCATGGTTAATTTAAAGATTCCTGTTGACTTACCTACAGTCCCACCATTTAAATCTAATAAGTTGGTAGTGTTTAATATCTTAAATTTATCAAAGACCCTCTTTTACATGAGTTGGTTGAAAAGGTGACAGATTAAATGGATTTATACAATGTCTTTTCCTCTTCGGCTAAAATTTTCAAATCGTTTCTGTTTCTTCATGCCAATCATGGGTTTGTAGCACTAAAAATTGTTTAAATAAATACACCCAGTACCATTGAAATGGTCGACTCTTTAGTACTTTTGGGGATTTTATTAGATAAATTTACTCTTTACTATTTCAAGATATTTTTGTATAATTTGGGTAAATATATCTGTCAAAATGAGATGTCAATGTTATTTTTATTTTTTTTGCATCATTTAGACGACAATTTATCCATCGCTCGCTGTATAACTAACAAGTATAACAAAACAACATAAAACATATATTCAGCGCCTCTAGTAATTATATCCACACCAAATAAGGTTTTGTGTCCTTTAGACGACAACTTATCTATCGCGCCCTGAATAGCGATTTCTATTGTAATTATTAAGTTTTGTACAGTCACCAAAAACTTTGAATCAAAGTAAGGATTTGCACACGGTTGGCCGATTCTACATTCAGTGTCAATATCCAATTCTATATAAGTAGCAAATTTTTGAAGAACCTTTTCCTAAGTAATCAATAAAAAAGTTATACTCTTGTTACATTCCTAATTAACTCTTCATGTAAAGATTTGCAAAATGATTCCATGAAGTGTACAAAAATCATGTCGAAATCTAACGAATATGAGAATTGATTAAATATTTCGAATAAGGATTAATTTTTTATCTTTGGAATTGATAAATATATTTCATCTTGTTTTTTTTTTCTCCATAAATCATTGGCAGCAGAATTTTTAAAAATCAAATATATCTTGTTTGAATTGTTATTTTCCTGAAACACTTCATCTTTTCGGGCCTGTTGTTCTGTTTGTCTCTTTGCTCATCTCTCTCTTTCACTCTTTCTATCTCTCTGGACCTACATGGTGATTGTCAGATCTTTGCAGGAGAAGAAGAAGACCATCTCTTCACATTGTAGTTATTTTTTTCGTGCTTTTCGTTATTATTTCCATCATTTTTATCCGCGATACAATTCTGCTATGGGCCAGTAAGTGATTCTTAAGGTCAGTTTCACCTTTACAACCACTCTGACACACGCGGCAAACATAAGGTTTCTCTGTGATGCCGAAATTGGAAACTTGCCTGTCCCTGTTTAGAATAAGGCGATGTTTGAGTACCACAACGGATTTAAAAACACTCACAAATAACCTGTAGGTCTTTCTGGTGTATCCCCCCCATATATATATATATATATATATATATATATATATATATATATATATATATATATATATATATATATATATATATATTGTGTGTGTGTGTTAGTAGGATATAGAATCTTATCAAAAAATAATTCCATGCCTGTGCGGAAGGATTTTAACGATTTAATATTGAAGCACACACAAACATACAGACATAGGTTTCTTTCGTTCTGACATGAGGAAGCCTATCAAGCGTAGTCAAGTCAACAAAACAGTTTTCCCACTAATTATTAATTATCGAATGAATATATATATATATATATATATATATATATATATATATATATATATATATATATATATATATATATATATATATATATATATATATGTTTGGTTTGGTTTGGTTTGTTTTACGGCATGTAAATGACCCATGTAATACCGACAAAATTTAAATTGCTGGTAATTTTTTTTCTTCAAAAATCTATTTCTGAAATTATTTTTTCAGAAGATGTATAGCTGGTAATATATATATATATATATATATATATATATATATATATATATATATATATATATATTTTAATATATATGCAACTCTACAGAAGCGTATTAAGGTATAAAAAAACAATTTTTTTTATTAAAGGCCATGATAGATTTAAAATAAAAACACCAGTCAACCGGTTTCGTCCCCTCTCATCAGAACTGTTAACGGGGAATAGAAATTATGAAGAACAAAATATCTGTAATGGATGACATGAAAAAATGAGCAGGGAAGAAAGAAAAAAAAAGTGTATATATATAATAAAAGTAATACCACCAGAGATGCTAGAGACACAGCACAGCAAGCCCAAGCAAACAGTCCCTTTGTTTGCAAAGAGACGGTCGCCTGGACCTGATGTACAGCGTCCCCAACACCCTGAGATGGAATACTGAGTGTGCTCTGGCCAAAACAGAAAACCAGGTCACACTAAAACCCAACGCACAAGTAGGAGTATTCATGAAATGATCCGCAATCGACGAACCATACGTATTTCGAATGGAATCATCCAACGAAAAATTTTTATTCAATATTTTCGCAAGCACGTGCTGTTTAATTCTAGCGTCCAAACGCTGTGTCGTTCTACCTATGTAGTCGCATCCACAACTACATTTGAAATAATAAATAACAGAATTAATATGGTGTGTGGGGGGTAGAACATCTTTACACACAGATGAAAGGACAGACCTGGTTTGAAAAACAACACGGACGTTCGCTGCAAAATAACATTCACGTGAACTACATGAAATCTGCTTGGCAAAGGACTCACTAATCCTACCCAACCACGGTAAACGGAGATAGACCGGACATTTACCAACCGTAGCTGGCTTAATTTTATTAAACCTGGCAGTCTTATCCCGAATAACCGATTGAACAACGTCTAACGGATAACCATTGTTCACAAAGATACCAGTTAGACAACTAATTTCATCTTTAAGGGTGCTATCCCAGCAGATCATTAACGCCCTAAGAGTCAAAGTCCTAATCAAATTGATCTTTTGTCGTTTAGGACAAAAAGAGTCCCATCGGGTATAAAGACCTGTAAAAGTAGGCTTCCTATAAACAGAAGTAATAAACACGGAAGGAGTTCTGTGAACCAAAACATCTAGGAAAGGCAATGGAATATCCCTATCTACCGTAAATTTAAGGGCAGGATGAACACCGTTGAGTAGGGAGAAAAAGTGATCAACTTCCGATTCATGGGTGAACACACAAAAGGTGTCATCAACATAACGAAAGTAAACTTTGGGCCGGGAAGAACCTGACAGAAGGCTTTCTTCGTAAGAACCCACAAAAATATTTGCCAACACAGGACCCAAAGGAGAACCCATCGCCACACCGTCAATCTGACGATACATGATATTGTCGAAACTGAAATCAACAGACATAGTGGCAAATGTCATGAGATCAACGAAAACTTCTTCAGGTATAGTGGGAGGAGTTAAATTACTGCGATATAACATATCGCTGCAAATATTAATAATCTCCGGCAAAGGAACACAAGTGAAGAGGCTGCAGATGTCAAACGAACACATAAATCCATCAGTGGCATCACAATTCCGAAGGAATTTGGAAAAAAGTAAACGAATCTTTAATACAGAAATTACTATAACGCTGCAAAACTGGTTCCAACGTTATAGCCAGCCACTTTGCAACTTTATGCTGTGAAGACCCAATCATCGATAATATGGGTCTCAACGGGACACCATCCTTATGAATCTTGGGTAATCCATACAGACGGGGACGAATAGAGCCAGACGGTCTCAATTGCCCCGCCATTTCAGAAGGAAGAACACCACTTTTTACCCATTTGACAAGACGTTTCTGAAATCGAATTTCCGAAGTCAGCGTTGAGTCATGAGTGCCAATGGAACCAAGCCGTATATATATATATATATATATATATATATATATATATATATATATATATATATATATATATAGGCTCAAACACTAATATTCCATGGTTATAATTTCTTACATTGGATTCGTAATCACGATCCGATTCATCAGTCCTACAAATTCAAAAAGAGTTTTTTCTTTTGAATATGTAGGTCTGATGAATTGGATCGTGATTACGATTCTAATATAATAAATTATAACCATGGAATATTAGTGTTTGAGCCTTTATTATTATTTATATTCTTACACTGTCCTGGACATTGAGTTCTATCTGGATTCTATCCTCTTGGGAATTTATGTATATATATATATATATATATATATATATATATATATATATATGTACAGATGTGAAATGTGAAAGAACGTATGTGTATGAAATTTACATAGATGTGTTTACAATATATGATGGAGAATGTTCTCTAATATTGCGTTAAAATGCCACTCCATATTAAATTAAAACTAGATTTTAAGTAATAGAAATTACCAATGTAAAAATAGTCACTAATCAAACTCATAAATAAAATTCAAACTGATAGAGATATCACTTTAATAATCATTTACTCCTAGATGTAAACTTATATTTGAGAAAAAGTTCTTAGTGTTTTAATGTAAAATTTATAAATATTTTTTAATCGACTATTTCACATTAAATCCCAAAAATGTTCGTAATAAGGTTTTTAAAAAAAACTTTAACATATAATTAAATTGCTTAGACTGTTTAAACAAAACATTTACGGAATCTCAAAGTAAAGGAAAAAACAACGCCTATTCAAATGGAAGTTAATAACACTTTATCACAACCTCATTCTCTTTTTTTCTCTCTTTTTCTTTTTTCTTTTTTTCTTTTTATGCTTTTTTGTTCTATCCCACTCCCATATCAAGATATAACTTCCGTTAACAGATTTAACGTGTCAATGTCTAGATTTCAGCGAAAATGTAAATTTGAAACAATAGAAATGTTACATCTAACTCAACGCTGTCTCTCTACCCCCTACACTGCTCCCACTTCGTTAATTTCCTTATTATTGCCCGTCATAAATGTGTAAATTTATTTTCATTTTTTCATTTCAACATTTGGAAATAAATCTGATGATCCACTGTCCTTTAAAAAGGCTGTGGTGAAATAATTTATTATATGGAACCTTAAAGCAATCTGTTTTTATTTAAATTATTAGCTCTGATTTACATTGAGCTCTCTGGATTTTATCCTCCTTGGGTCTACCCATACGGATTACCTAGTTTTTCGTAAACTATATATATATATATATATATATATATATATATATATATATATATATATATATATATATGTGTATATATATATATATGTATGTATATATGTATGTATATATGTATGTATATATATATGTATGTATATATGTATGTATATATATATGTATGTATATATGTATGTATATATATATATGTATGTATATATATATATATGTATGTATATATGTATGTATATATATGTATATATGTATATATATGTATATATATATATATGTATGTATATATATATGTATGCATATATATATATGCATATATATATGTATATATATATGTATATAATATGTATATATATACATATATGTATATATACATATATGTATATATACATATATATATATATATATATATATATATATATATATATATATTAGTTGTATTTCTGGTAATATTTTGTTTCAAAAAAGTATTGCTGGTAATACGTTTATTCTTCAAAAATCTATTGCTGTTAATAACTTTTTAACAAAGTATTTCTGATAGTAACACCTATTTTTACACTTTCGTAGAGTTTTGTCCCCAGTTTGGGAACATCAGCAATTAAGAGGTGGTTTCACACTCTGCTCACAACCTCCCCGATGAGACGCTCTGGTTGCTTGTGAAGTGGTGATCGATATGAACACATATACTAAATTTCGATGAGGGACAAATTAACTCCCGGGCGAATGTCATGCAACTGCGGCCAACGTTTTTTTTTGTTTTTTTTTTTTGCTGTGAATTATTGGAGACGCAAGAACAACTATTTTACTAAGTTCATAGTCTCCCCAGACTCCATTAAAAGCATACTAATAGAAAACACAAATATAATAAATTCATACACTTTTTAAAAAAAGATTAAAAATAATGGATACTGTAATAATAAAAAAGAAAAAGCCAACTCTTAACAATATTAACTACGAACAAGGCCACAATGTGCTAACCGTATTCGGAAATTAAAAACATCTCTACAACACACTAAAACTTACACATAGTGCCCATACTCAATTAAGCTGAAAAATTGAATCATCGATGATAATGCCTAAATGTATACCCGAAAGCGCTCGGATCCATAAAACATTTGGACAGTTTTTAAACACTCTTTGTCTAGAAAGGAAAGGTCTTGTTCGAACACAAGAACAATTAAATAAAAAGCTTAACCGTAGTACCTTGTCTGTCTTTTTTTTTTATGAAACATGCATATATATATATATCAAGAAAAACAGACCATTTTAAGGCTCCATTGTAATAATTTATTTTACCAGAGCCCTTTTAATGAACGCTGGATCATCAGACATCACTCCCAAAATGTGAAACGAAAAATGAAATGAAAATTCACACTTTTGGCGGGTAGTATTAAGTTTATGTAATTTAACTGAGAGAGTAGCGAGGAGTGGTGTGAGAGACATGGTCGAGTTTAGAGAGGTTTTATTTTAATATTTCTTTCAATCATACTTAGTATTGAGGAAGGAGAGACCAAACATTGACCTATTTATTCGGTTAACTTAACGGAAATGATATATTGAAAGGGAAGGAGGGAAGAGAGAAAAAGTAAAAGAAAAAATAAAGAAAGGGAAAGTAAAGAGAAAGAAGGTGTAATTAGGTTTTCCGGGGGAAGAAGAGGGGTGGTATAGTATATATGGTAATTTAAATGTTTAAAAAAATCCACGAAGAAATTAATTTGATGCTTGCCAGCAATTTAAATATTTAACTCTTTTACAAATAATTTAGGGATTTAATATGAGTTAAATACTATATTTAAAAACACATTAATAGAAAACACATTAAAATTATTTAAAATATAACAGTTTACTGATAGTAATCTTTTAATATTGTAAATGATTGTTAAGGTAACATCTCTATCAGTTTGAATCTAATTCATGAATGTAATTTGTGACTATTTTTAGATGAGTAATCTTTATTACTTAAAGTTTAGGTTTCAAATTAAGATGGAGTAATATTTGAAGGCAATATTAAAGATTTTGTTTTTTCATATATATATATATATGTATTACATATATATATAATTTCCGTAAAGTTCAGCGATTAAATAGGTCAATGTCTGGTCTCTCCTTCCTCAATACTAAGTATGATTGAAAGAAATATTAAAATAAATACTCTCTAAACTCGACCATGTCTCTCACACCACTCCTCGCTACCCTCTCTGTTAAATCACATAAACTTAATACTACCCGTCAGAAGTGTCAATTTTCATTTCCTTTTTCGTTTCACCTTTTGGAAGTGATGTTTGATGATCCAGCGTCCTTTAAAAGGGCTATGGTGAAATAAACTATTACAATGGAGCCTTAAAGTGGTCTGTTTTTCTTTAAATTATTAACTCTGGATTTACATTGAGCTCTCAGGATTTCATCCTCCTTGGTATTATCCATACGGATTACGAAGTTTTTCGTAACTAATATATATATATATATATATATATATATATATATATATATATATATATATATATATATATATATATATATAAATTAATCAAATGAAAGAAGGCTTAGAAGAAGAAAAAAGAAAGAAAAAGAAATTAAAAGAGAAGGAAGGAGAGATGGAAGGAAGGAAAGAAAACATTAAGTAAACTCGGTAGAAGTAAGGTAAAATGGACGAAGGAAGAAACGTAAGTAGGAAGGAAGGAAGGAAGGACGAGTGTAGGACAAAGGGAGAGATCGTAAAAAGAATCAAGTCAAAGAAAGAAAGAAAGAAAGGAAGAAAGAAAGAAAGAGCAAGGGAGGAAAGAAGGAGAGAGAAAGAGGAATAAGGTTGCAAGGTGTAAGGGAAGAGAAGGAAGGTCTTAAGACGAAGAGATAGATACATTAATCAAATAAGGAATCAAAGAAAGGAAAACTATAAAGTAAGCAGAGACATAAATCGATGATTGAAAGAAGTAAGTCCAATTAGATAAAAGAAAGATGGAAAGACGGAAAGAAATACGACAAAGAGAGAGAGAGAGAGAGAGAGAGAGAGAGAGAGAGTAAAAAGTTAGATTAAATAAATAAATAAATAAAGACAAAGAAACAAAATAAAACAAAACGATGAGGAGACGTGAGGATGGAAGATGTAAAGAAAAAATGAAGGAAGCAAGGAAGGAAGGAAGGGAGGAAGGGAGGAAGGAAGGAAGGGAGGAAGGAAGGGATGAAGGAAGGAAGGGAGGAAGGGAGGAAGGAAGGGAGGGAGGGAGGGAGGGGGAGGAATGAAAAGAGGGAGGAAAGAAGGAAGGAAGGAAGGAAGGTAGGAAGGGAGGAAGGAAGGAATGAATGAATGAAGGAAGGAAGGAAAAAGGAATGAATGAATGAAGGGAGGAAGGAAGGAAGGAAGGGAGGGAGGGAGGGAGGAAGGAAGGAAGGGAGGAAGGAAGGAAGGAAGGAAGGGAGGAAGGAAGGAAGGAATGAATGAAGGAAGGAAGGGAGGAAAGGAGGAAGGAAGGAAGAGAGGAAGGGAGGAAGGAAGGAATGAAGGAAGGAAGGAAGGAAGGGATGAAGGGAGGAAGGAAGGAAGGAAGGAAGGGAGGAAGGAAGGAATGAATGAAGGAAGGAAAGAAGGAAGGGAGGAAGGGAGGAAGGAAGGAAGGAAGGGAGGAAGGGAAGAAGGAAGGAAGGGAGGGAGGAAGGAAGGAAGGGAGGAAGGAAGGAAGGAAGGAAGGGAGGAAGGAAAGAAGGGATGAAGGAAGGAAGGAAGGAAGGAATGAATGAATGAATGAAGGAAGGAAGGAAGGAATGTAAGTGAACAAAAAATCTCGGGCGACAGAAAATAATGTCTTGAAAGTGATAAAAAAAAAGATAAAAAGGACGAATCCATGAAGAATGTAACGTTATAAAATCACACCTTTAATCAAATATTCCCTTTTTTAATACTGATATATTTTTAGAGAAAATTAATGTATAATGGTTTTTTCAGCTATCAAAGATATTCAGTTGTACAACTCAGGGTGCAGATTTAAAATATCTTCTCTCAACTTGATATCTGCTAATACAAAAATAGCTATTGGGATTACTTCTCTTGTTTACACACGGCTTACGCTTTGAAAGTTTCAAGCAATTCCATCCATCTTCAAAGATCAGTCTTTCAGGAAAAACCAGAGCCAATGTATTAGGTTTAGCTACATAAATCCCAGTATAGTTTATTTGTCATTCTTAAGTATGAGTCGTAAGATAACGAGCAGTAGGTAGTTGCCTTTAATAGCATAGAAATCTTTTTTAGCTAAACCGATTCATTATTGCCAAATATAGGGCAACATATTGTCGCAGGCGCCCCGTCTTGATTGCTTTTGTCGCCCTTCTGCCAAAGAAAATAAGATTCTTTAAAAACATAAATATAGAGTACAGAAGAAACAACTTTCTCTTACACCTCCCAGAATTACCTATGTTAGTGGTAATTGTGTCATCATCTAGCTAATGTTTGCCATTATATAGAAAGTATTGTGGCGGGATCGGAGAGCCGAGTTCGAATTCCAATCATTCATTTACGTGCTAATACACTTGGCAAAGGTATGAATCCTCTTCTTCCCCCCCCCCCCAGCTATGGGTAAATACAGGACAGACTGGGTTCTATAGCCTTGGATTGCAACTGCTCTACCGCAGAAAGAAATGGCAACCTACTGCTGGGAAATAATCTGCCTCGTCAGACATGTACCGAAAGATACATGATCGCCTAAGCGTGTATCACGCATGACACATAACTGACTGATATTCACTTACGCGCAAATACTATTGGGAAAGGTATGAATCTTCTTCTTCCCCTCAGCTATCGGTAAATAGCAAGACAGGTCGGGTTCTATAGCCTTGGATGGCAACTGGTCTATCGCAGAAAGAAATGGCAACCTTCTGCGGGAAAAAATCTGCCTCGTCAGTCATGTATCGAAAGATACATAATCTCCTAAGCGTGTATCACGCATGGCATATAACTGACTGACTGATTGCTGAGAGGTATGTGTGGGAGGTATTTACGCCGCACTGTTTATAAAGCGAAAGCACGACATTACGAGGCATGAGTTTGTGCAAATAGAGGCGGCAAACACACGCATTTGGTTTCGAACCAAGCAGGGCAAACAAGGCGATAAAAAGAAAACAAGAAGAAACCCCGCCTGATGAGTTGTAAGTAATAAATTCATAAAATGGCGGTAGTCTTTTGCTTAACGATTTTAAAGACTCTTTTGTTTTTTTTATTTGATATGATTTCACTGTTAACCTTTATGTTTCTTGTGACCTACGCCTCTTTTGAACAGCGAATATGCCGCTGGTTACATTTCTTTGTTCGTTTTTCCACTTGCCGAGTTGATTTTTTTTTTCACTTTTTGTTTGTCTATGGCGGCTATTGTTCTATTTCTGTGAAGAAGAAAAAAATCTGTCCAATGGTTTCTTTCTTCTTGAGTAACTAACAAAAATGAAATTCTTTCAGGTGTCGTTCTCTTTCCCACCTTCCAGCCTTGTCAGTCTGTTCGGGTTAAATGTCATTTTAAAAAATGTCTAAGTTTCTTTAGCTCTATCTTCGTTCATAATAGAATTCCCTGAAATGCCATAAGAATTGTGAAATAAAAAGACAAGGACACATACAGGGAATTATTTTCAGCAGGCAAAGAAGCTTTACATTTTAAAAAAGAAAATAGCAACTTGTACTATTCTCATATTTATACAATTACTTACATTTGGACTATTTTACTTATCTTTGTTGTTGTTGTCACAAAGTTTCGGCTGTTGTGCATTCTGACGTTTATCAGGTGTTTATCGACCCGGGTAACAAACGGGGAATTTCAAGTATTTAACAAACAGGTACCAAATAGGGATTTATTTAATCCCCACGGGGTAGACTGATCTCGTTCCACTGCTCAAGTCTAAGGATATATTGCATTTTTACTGCTTAGTTATTGTTTACATCGTTTCAACTGATAAGATCAATACGTTACCCGTATCTATAGGTTACTAGGAGCGATAAAATCTTTGTGATGACGGCTCGAACGTTGTGATAGCAACAACAAAAATGAGGAAAATAGTCCCAATGCAAGAATTGTAAAAATATCACAATAGTAAAAATGGAAAAAATCTACGTAACGAGTTTCGTCTTATGTGCTTTTTACATCTCACCCTCTCCTTCTTACACATATATAATTCTTCTATATGCTATGTCCCTTCAGGGCGTGAACTATCATGGCTCTCCACAACTTCCTGTCCATTGTAGCTCCCCATAATTTTTGCATTTTCGCTATCACTCCTAAAATCTGCATCACCATTCGTTCACTCAAAATCACCGGTTAAGACATGCGTTGTTCTCCTCTATCCTTCGTGCCTTCGACCTTCCCACTGAGTATCAAGTTCTTCACTCCCTTTTTTCCTCATTTTGCTTTGTAGAAATTTCAAATGTCTCTTCATGATGTTAATTATAAGTGTTATTTTTTTTTAATTACATACTCTCTAGAGCTTTGTCGTTGCTCACATATTCAATCCATGTTATACTCAGCCACTTTGTGAAGGAACACATTTTTGTTGTTTCAAGTCTCTTCTTCTTAATTAGGTGAGCAAAAGCATCACTTTAGCGTTGAGGATGAAAGGCGTTTTACAGAATCTTTTACATTATATATATTATTGGCTGTAGGGGATAATTTAACGACAAAATGGAGAAAAAATTCTATATTACGAGTCTTGTTCTTCTAAAAGTCTTCTTCAGATAAATACTGGATTTACCCATGGAATATTATAAGTATATGTGTAGGGAAATATCAGAAACTTGTATTTTATATCGGAAAAGACTGAAGATATAAAGTTGTTTCTTGTATGACTGCTCTTCCACTTACATATATATATATAATTCCATCGATAAAAAAAATATTCGTCTGAAGAAACCCTTTTGAATAAAAAAATGTGTGTGTATATATATATATATATATATATATATATATATATATATATATATATATATATATATATATATATATATAAGACATAAAAGGTTAATGGTCAGAGTTGAATCAGGCCAGGAAACAGTGATATTAAAACGTGGTCTATACACGTATGAAAAAAATATAATAAAAGCATAAATAACATTTAGAGCTTTTAACTTTAAAAATAAGGGGATGAGTTGAATCCGCTACCTTGGTTTCGACCTTACGGCTTCCTCAGGCGATTTTTATCAAATGACCTCTTAACGCTTTATTTTATATATATATTTATTTTATATATATATATATATATATATATATATATATATATATATATATATATATATATATATATATAATGGTGGCCCAATAACTTGGACCGTTTTTAATGTGAAATATTTTAAGCGTCTAATGATTTTTTCTTTCAGATTTGGCGGACATTTGGACGATATTATTTTTCACACATAATTGCCATGACAAACAACATGATCCAATAGAGAAATAAATAAATTTTCACCAATAACACTGATTTATTTATTTATGACTTTGATCCGTCTTAATGAAACACTCTTGGATATATTCTGTCTTAATGAAACACCATTTACATATTTGTGTGCTCACACACACATACACATACACACACATATATATATATAGATGCATTTCTATATATATATATATATATGATGAGCTGTGAAACAGCGAAACAGTCTGTCTGTGGATGACAAAAATATTGGCTCCTGAAAAATTAATTTCGGTTGAGCTCTTTGGTTTGAGGTGTGAGTTTGTAAACAGTGACTATTTAAGCTAATATTGCATGACTCTTCGGCCGAATTGAGTCACTGTCAGTCACTGTGTGTTTATCTAAATCTAAAAATAAACACGCTAAAATTCACCTTCATCGCTGCCGTGAACCGACGGCTTAGTGGTAGAAGTTCCGACTGACGCCAATTCAGTCGGGTTTCGATCCTAGCTAGAGGCAACCGGACGTCTAGTCACACTGATGTGCTGTGAGACAGCGAAACAGTCTGTCTGTGGATGACAAAAATATATATATATATAATAGGACATAATAAAACATTTATTATAGTTTGTTAAAAATAAAAAAATAGGTGAATTTCTCCTGAAGCTGCCATTTTTCGATTAGACTTTATGAAAAAGGATTTGAGGTAAGATTCAAATAATAAACAATAAAACGAGATAAAACAGATTATAAGTAGTGTTTAACTTTCATCTGAAAAACAAACGTTGTAGGCCGACTTATGTTATACCAGGCAGCTTTGAGGAGTAAAGAAAATTCTTTTGCTTGCAAAGAGACGGTTAAGAAATAAAAAGAGATTTCAAAATTCTTAAGTGAACGTACAACACTTAGAATACTGAATCTTTTATATGAGAAGCGGTTAGCATAGACATGACGATCAAAAAGTTGAAACAATCCGTAATTATAGGTTGAAGCCGTTGGGCATCCTTACACACTAATTTCCGCGAAGGGCATTTCAGTCAGTTATACGCTTAGACGATCATGTATCTTTCGATAGATGACTGACGAGGCAGATTTTTTCCCGCAGTAGGTTAGCCATTTCTTTCTGTGGTAGACCAGTTATCATCCTATAGGACCCGTTCTTCTCCTGTTATTTGCCCATAAATAGCTGAGGGGTGAAGAGGATTCATACGTCTCTCTAGGGTATTAGCACGTAGGTAATGGAATTCGACCGGAATTCGTTTGTCCGATTTCTCAATCCGAGCCGCTATCCATTATTCCACCTTTATGGGGAAATTTATTCACATTGGAAAATAATGAATAAATGACAAAAATTTTATGGAAGAAAGAAAAAATATCGCTGCTAAAGGAAAAAAAAAAAAAAAAAAAAAACTTCCAAAGGCCAAATTTATCATGTCAAGCTATGAGGGACAGACTTTTGATTTGCGATTTGCTGAGCACATTTACGGCAGGTATTATTCGATCATGGTACTTTTAGATAAACTGGGTGTTTAGGTAGTCCGAACTGCTTGTCAATGGAAAAAGTAGATAACTTTGTTTTTATAATTTTTTCTACAACATCCGATGGGTAGTCATTACGTATGAGAAGTGACTTCATTAAATCCCATTCAGTAGAAAGCTTACAGGAAGAACAGATTATTACGACACAGAAGGCCTAATGAGATTAATTTCCCTTTGTGGGAATAAACTAGTCTCGAGAAAGGTATTGCCCAGAGTAGGCTTCCGGTAAACACTGATAAGAAAGGAATTTTACATCGCTTTTATTGGTAGATTTCTTCAATTGTAAGATATTCTAAACTTATCAATGTTGCTCTTTGGTAAGGATTGATCGAAAACCTCCTCGTGGGAAAAGAATACCATTTTTACCTTTATGACAATTTCAACAGGTTTCCGTTTCTTCGTGTGATATTTTGCGACATTAAGAATTTTTGTTTAAAATAACAAAACTTTCTTTAGAATAACAAAGCTATGTCTTGGAGAAGTGGCTTACTTCTATGTGGAAATTCGATGAGTTCACTAGTCTACGTGTTGTACAAGTGCGCGCTCAACTAGAAGATTTCTATTTAAAAAATTAACCCAAGATCATTATCATGTCGAGATATCAGCAACATATTTGAATCCATGACATCGTCATCGTCTGAACATTTAAATTTATTATTTGAACAAAGAATAAGAACTTAGGTATTATAAAAATCAATGATGTGTTTTTACGGCTTATCTACCCTTTGTTGTTTAAAGCCAAAAACTAATTTTAGGTTGAGGAAATTTTATGGAGATAATAATGATCTACTGATGCAAGTCCTACTAATTAACCCATAGCTTGGAGGAGAAGATATAGTTTCATACCTTTTCCAAGAGTATTTGCGTACAATTGAAAATAACGAACCCGACCAGAATTGGAACACGTTTCACCGATTTCAAAATCCAAAACGTTGTCTATTACACCAGTCGCATATCCAAGCTTAACATCACCCATCTAAGCACTGACCAGGTTCGACATTGCTTAACTTTGACATCGTACGAGAATCGTTATTTCAATGTGATATCGCCGTAAGCCGAGAGAAGAAAAGACTTGAACAGGTGGATCATGAAGGGTTACCATTATCTGCTAGAGCACGATGATAATAAAGGAAAGGGTGCAAGCTCGTCTTACTTATTTCACTCTATTTTCATCGAAAGGATGCCAGACAAATGTGCTTTTAGTTGCATCGCAAACAGATGTGATATACGTGACCCAAGAGAAATGACATTTCTCTGTAACAACATCTTAATTCCTAAATCCTCTAAACGAGCTGTTGGGAATAAGGTAAGTTTATATTTACTGAGCAACATGTACATTCCTAGTTTCCAGTGATGAAATGCTTACGGCGATATCAAGTTGAAACCCACGACTGAAGATTAAACAAATGCATAGAAATTTTTAATGATTAGACTTTTTACAAAAATAACAACAGCTGCGTTATAGTTTCAAGTTTTAATAGGTAAATAGGTGCAGACTTATGCTTGCATATATGCTTATGGATAACATTCGTCTCTTTCTCTCTTTTTATTACTATTTTCTAACGATGTATATACAGTCTTATATATATATATATATATATATATATATATATATATATATATATATATATATATATATGAAGAAATATAGTTTTAAGGTGTGCTATATTTATGGGATAATATCAGAGATAGAGCGTATGTAAATATAAAAGTTAACATTGAATTCAACACTAAGAGGCGACAAACTGTTTTATGCTAGACACAATCATCAACCCTGATTTATATATATATATATATATATATATATATATATATATATATATATATATATATATATATATATTAATGCTATATTTATTTACAATTTTTACTTTATTATATTTTATTGATAATCCCTCAACTTACGACGTATTGATAGACGTTTTAAGTAGATTCAAACACCTAGGCGTTAATAATTTTCTCGTATAATTTTATTCTTTATCAAAAGAAAGTATGAAAAAAGATTCAAAATAAAAACTATGTATAAATTATGCCAAATGTTAATTGAATTGAAAAAAGTGAAAAAAATTGAAGTTTTATCATTACATTAAACTTTCTTTATATCATACTTTGAACATCGTGGACTGACGATACAAAATCAGAAAGAACAGTACTAGATAATAGAAACCACATCACTTGTGGTTTACCAACATCTGTAACAACAAAAAAAGATATCACGCGTACCTTGAAGATAAAATAATGGCGTACTCAAGATGTTGACATTCCACAGTACTTCAAATAAGATGTTAGGAAGGAAACCTCATTCAATACTGGAAAGAGTGATAAAAGCTACTGGGTTTGATAAACCCCTAGACGAATATGCGTGTGATAAACAAAGAAATAACGGAAAATTCATCATTACTTCACAAATTTAATTTAATTTTTATTATTATCTTTCAAATTGAAAGAAATGATTTACAAAGATTTTTGCAAAACAACTTCACACAAAAATATTTTTGTTTGTCATTCTCTACAACACAACCGAATCGTTAATATGATAAAAATAGAATGCGTCTACATGTGAAAATGTGTGTGTCACGTATTTACTTTGTGTAATGTATGCATGCAATTTTCTAATAGCAGTATGTCAGCTGTCAGTGAACGTTATGCATTAATACTACTGCTAAAATTTGCGTTGACGATAACTAGATTCGTATGTTTTTGTGTGTTTCTTAACGCAACATCACTAAGCCTTTTTGTATACTCGAATAAATATGCGAAAATATGTGTAATTAATTAAGGTTTGACAGTTTCAGCTTATAGAAAAACGAACAAAAAACCCTGATAAAGGGTTCACGGAAAACTGAAAAAACTAATTTACTAATTTAACACCATATATATTTATAAGAAAAATTAAGCTCCAGAAACTTTTTAGATTTTACTAAACATGGGGTTTATTGGCTAATACATATTTTCCCAACTTTTAAATATCTAGTTTAAGGAGGGATATATTGTTGATCATTTTCTGAAGTGATCTTTCAAATTTTCGTAGCACACGATATATAGTGTTGTTTGAATATTAAAAGATTACGACACGTTTTATACGACGTCACTGATTGGTTAGTATATGTGAATGTGGAAAGTCAAATCAGATCCTACATTTTGCAGAAAAATGAGTGAAATATTCTTTGTAAGACGGTGTTACTGCAAAATTGTTTTTTTTAGTGGCATCTCTTAAATCAATTGTATTTTTCTACAATTCTTTAACGAGGTTACACACGCCTATCCTGAAAAATTGTTTTGAGAGAAAGCTTTTATAAATTTTCCGGCAGCATTTCTGGTCGCTAGGTCAACAAATTCCAAATGTTTCCTTATATTTCTTCGTAATTTTCTGAAAATCTTTTGAGAAATTTAAAAATATCTTTTTCACTTTTCTGATATTAGCCCAAGGCAGAATTTTACATTACTAATTTGTTTTATTCTCAAACACTTTTAGTTAAAGAAATCCAGAATAAACCTAAATAAAAAATGCATAGTAATATGTAAGATTTGATTTAAAGAGCTTTAAATTCTCATTCATAAAGATTTTACAAGGTTCCATGCTGTGTATACTTTTTATTATTACATTCACAATGGAAGCTATTCAAAATCGTCAATATATACGGAACAGCTTGTCGTTGTTGCTACAATGGTGCAAGCAGTAAAACAAAACGTTATTTACCTTATAACGACGAAGATTTTCTGAGCGTATAGGCGCTGAAAGTAATGGCGCGTACTGGAGTCGCGGCACCGTTCGCCAGTCATAAAAAATGGAAAGGGAAACTGCCTGTCTGCGACCAGAATGATAACAAAGACTTAAAACATTTTTGAGCAGAAGAGAATCATTGAAGCTATGAGTTGGAAAGCTTTTAACAATCTTAATGGTTATAATTCATTGTTTGCATCGACATTATTTTAGATTTCTCACAGGAAAAGGAAACGTGGAAACAATGAGAGAGCTGTTTAGGAAAACCATAGATGAAAATAAAATAGAAGCAAAAAATAAGATCATATATTAAAATTCAGCTTTATGTTCGTAGACCAAAACGAATTTATTATTTGAATTTTGATCTGAAAGCTTCAATATATAATACTGTAGATATTTGATTGAAATATTTTCATGGCAACTGTTCTTACGAGCTCTCGTCTTTGGTATGACGACTGAATGAATTTAACGGTACTACCAGATTTTGCCTATTGAAATAGCTATATGTACGCTAAGTTTTATTCTAACAGTTCCTTTACCGCATTTCTCGCCTGTGGAATTCACATCCGTTTCTTGTTTCCCCAAGTTCTAAGATGTACAAAAAATTGAAATGCAACGTCAATCACCATCTTATACTTTCCTGAATCATGTTCATTTATTATCCTTTCTTCCCATTAAAATCTTCTAGGTCGATTCTCCCCCCGGAGTCATTATCGCTATTCATGGGGTCAACTAATTTTTTTAAATGAGTATAGAATTAAATAAAGCAAAAAGGAAGAAGATTAATGCATAAATATCGACGATGACTTTGCAAAATAAATATTCAGCAAACGCCTCTGAGGATTTGTCACGTGAATCCAGTCATTCTTAACCTTCTTTGTCAGCACCTCTTTCCAACTTGTTCTCGAAACACTTTCAAACCACCAACCAGTTTTCAAACCCCTTACAAAGAACCAACCAGTTCCCACGTCCTTTTCAAACCACCAACCAGTCCCATCACGCCTTTCAAACTCCAACCATTTCTAGTACCCCTTTCAAACCATCAACCAGTTCTCATACCCCTTTCAAACAACCAATCAGTTCTAACACCCCTTTCAAACCACCAACCATTTCTCGCACATCTTTCAAACCACCAACCAGTTCTAACACCGTTCCAAACCACCAACGAGTTCCCACTCCCCTTCCAACAAACAACCATTTCTCACACCACTTTCAAACCCCCAACTAGTTCTCACACTGTTCCAAACCACCAACGAGTTCCCACCCCCCTTCAAACAAACAACCAGTTCTTCCACCAATTTCAAACCACTAACCAGTTCTCACACCCCCTTTAAACCACCAACCAGTTTTCGCCCCCCCTTTCAAACAACCAATCAGTTCTCACACCCCTTTCAAACCACCAGCCAGTTCTCACACACCTTTCAAACTGCCAACGATTTCTCGCTATCCTTTCAAACCACCGACCAGTTCTCGCACCCCTTTCAAACCACCAACCATATCTCACATCTCTTTCAAACCACCAATCAGTTCTCGCACCCCTTTCAAAGAAACAACCAGTTCTCGCACCCCTCTCAAACAACCAACCAGTTCTCACATCTCTTTCAAACCACCAACCAGTTCTCACACCCCTCTCAAACAAACAACCAGTTTCCACACCCTTTAAAACCACCAACTAGTTCTTGGTGTTTTACTATACGAGCAACAATTAACGTATACTTTAGTATCATTCAAATTCTTTTCTGAAAATATTAACGAGGTGTTAAATATATCTATGTATAAATATTTACAGCATCACCCATATTATATATAAGCACAAACAAAATTCAACAATATTTAAAAATGACATTTGAGCGAAGACATTTCAACAATATTAGAGCAGTAGTTCCACTCTTCATCAAAACAAACGCTACATTGTTTCAAACTTTACCGGTGTTTTCCCAGAAATTTCCGCTCGTTTTTTTCTCTAAGAATAAAATTACGGTATTATGATGGTAGTAATTGGTAAAATTTCTACGATGTAAGCTTTTATGTCAGATCGCCAAGCACAATACTAGAGTTTCCATAATAAACAAACCCGAATAATTCAGTATGCACCCGCTAGGAACCGATATCGTGTCGCAACTGGTGCGAGCACCCCTGATTAAAATATATATAATATATATATATATATATAATTAATAAATATATTATCCCTCACCGGGAGCATGACTCTTAGTTTCATGCACAACGCAATCTTCAGGTGCTGAGTATAGATTGACCATTACGAATATTTCTTTTTTACCAATGACTTTAGGCAATATAAAATATAAAAACAGTACTGCTCTCTCTAAATATTTCTGGCATTTAAAGAAAGTCGGTAATACAGACTTTATCAAGTGGGATATTGTAACAATAGTCAAATCTTATAACGTGAAGGAAAATAGACATAATTAATGTCTTGTTGAAAAATTAGTTATAATAAAACACTTAAATAACCCGAGCTTATTAAACAAGAGAAATGAATTGATGGTTGCATGTAGACATAAAAATAAATATCCACTTAAATACGTTAAAGCAGATTAATTTTTAATGCAATTTATTTTTTTAAGAAACAGGTAAACTTCCTTTATGCATAAAATAAAAGACATAACATACACAACTGTAAAATTCTTTTACATATATATACAAATCCTGCTTTATTTTAAATGTTAAATATAATTTAAGAAAAAAATTAATATTCCAGTATAAAATGTAACTGCCCCAAAATTGCGCTAACCAGATATTATTTTAATTTAAATATCGGTCAGTTCGTACTCAGCACCTGAAGATTGCGTTGTGCATAAAACTCCGTGTCATGCTATCGGTGAGGCATAACATGTATATTTATTAATATATACTTAATAGCTCTGTTATATTACATCGAGTACTGTTTTATTAACACCAGCACTATATATATATATATATATATATATATATATATTTTTTTTTTTTTTGCTTAAAATTCAAATGTTGAGCTACCTAATGCTGAAACTCGAGTTGTACGTGCGTTCTTAATATTAAAAATCGATTTACCCATATCTAGGGAGAAGAAGAGTATTCATACTTTTCCCAAGGAGATTAGCATGTAAATGAATGTAATGGATTCGACTGGAATTCGAACTCGGCTCTCTGATTCCTCAATCCGAGCCGCTACCCATTACTCCAACGTTAATACCAATATGGCAGCATGAACGGATGTGTAAATATCTGATAGTTTAAAATAGGACATATCAGAAAACAAACTCAACACCCACAGGCGACAGTCTGTTTCAAGCTAGATGCAGTCGTCAAGACAATCGTTACTTAAAAAGCGAAAGATAAAACCGAACAAGAAAAAACGAAAATAAATAAAATAACTAAACAAAACAAGTAAAATAAACTAATGCAAACGAACAAATAAGTAAATAAACTAAGTAAATAATAAACACATTAACAAACCAGATAAGCACAGACAAGGTTATATAACAACCAGCAATAAAATAATCAATAATCAATAAAATAAAAGTTAACTAATTGCACTAGGGCTGTTCCAAATTCTGTATTCGGATCAACTCTTGCTCCTACACTATAGCTCCTAGAATTTTCGAAATCATTATCGGCCACCAGAACAACCGTTAGAATAATACAATAAATTACCCATAATGTAATACTACCGACATTGCAACACTGACCTGTATATATAGTCGAGCAAAAGCGCAACATGAATGCCCTGATGGTTGCATTTAGGATGAAACAGACTCTTGCCTCTGGGTAGTGACTTGAACGTCTACTTTCATATTTATATACGCTCTATCACTGATATGGAGGCACCGTTGAGTAGTGGATAGCGGCTCGGACTGAGGAATCAGGGAGCAGAGATCGAATTCCAGTTGAATCCATTACGTTCCATTACTTACGTGCTAATACCCTTGGGAAACGTATGAATCATCTTCTCCCCCCATCCCAGCTATTTATGGATAAATAGCAGGGCAGACCGGGTTCTGTAGCCTTGGATGGCAACTGGTCTACCGCAGAAAGAAATGGCAACCTACTGCGGGAAAAAATTCTGCCTCGTCAGTCATACATGGAAAGATCGCCTGATCACGCATGGCACATAACTGACTGACTATTGAGCACTTTAACACATAAATATTGCATACCTTTAAACTATATTTTATCATATATATATATATATATAATTATTTATTTAAATATTATAACATAAATATGTTATAAAATCACTACAAAAATAGCCATTTTGTTTCAACACTCCCGGAGTCTTATCAAGTGATGATGTTGTATATATATATATATATATATATATATATATATATATATATATATATATATATATATATGCGCGCGTGTGTGTGAATATGTTTGTGTCTGTTATTGGGCTGCTTATTTAATGGCCGAGTATGGCAGTGAAGTCTGAACAATTTTCTCAAAGATGAAGAGAAGGCTGGAGGTTTCAGAAACATGCTTCTGCAGAAGGAAGCTGAAAAATACCATGAACGATAGTCGTAAGCAATAAAAAAAAGTCTTAAATAAAATAAAAAACAAAATGGCCACCTATATTCATAACCAGAAAAGAACAGCCGACATTTGTCGAGCACATAATAAAAAAGAAAGGTTTGGAGAATATGACTCTCAGAAGAAATTATCGAATGCAAAATGGACAGTGGAGGCCAGAGGGGCACCTACTTTATGAGCTTGCGTAAAAGAGCCCAGGGACTTGAGTGGGAGGGTGTCAAAAGACAAAGTTACTAAAATCTGCAAGTATAACAGACCGGGACGACAGAGAGAGACGAGTCGTCAGACACCCACGCAGTTGCACTAATAATGGGCCCAATATTCATTTGAATTTCTGACTGAACCTTGCTGAACGCATAGATCGAGATTCCAATTCGTCGCCTTCTAATGTTTTGTGTTAGTAGATGCCAAATATATTCGATTGCAAATTATTTTATTCACCTTCATTAAATTGTCTATATTTAACCTAAACTGGCATTATTTCGTTTTTCGCTGAGAGTCCTCAACAAGAAGTTAACCATGGCCTACTGACTCAAAAAAGAAAGACGACTTTCTTTGTGTGTTAGAATGACAACACTTGAAGAACCAAGACTGGATGATCGACGATTTACATTGGCAGAAAACGCTAAACCAGTGTGGAAGCTGTATAACTCTCCTCATCCAATAGCCGTGCGAGGATTGAGAACAAGCAAGGTCCGAACTGAGCGGCTTCACGTCGACAGAAAGCGAGACTAGACCGACGGGGCCTAGGAGACGTGTACGGAAAGAGACAGCAGATAGCAAGTTATATAGAGCTGAAGGTAAAGGCTGCATAAAAGAAGAATCTATTTTCGTTTATAAGGATTTATCGAAATATGAATCGTTTTTCGTTAATGTCCACTTTCTCCTTAAGATATATACAGATTATTACTCATGCATTAATAAATATTTATGCAAACTTGATATTGCCGCTTTCACAAGTCTACACTTGTAATGTGTGCCATGAGTACAGAAGATGCTAAAAAAAAAACTCTCTTAAGTTAGAAGGAATTACTTGCTATCAGATACTATTTTAAAAATTCTGTTTCTTATCTAAACTTATTTCTTGAATTCTCTGCCACCACCTTTCGTAATTGTGGCAAGGACTAAAGATCGTGAGATCCATTCCGACAGAATGGTCTTTTCTGTTGTTCTGGCTGAAATATCGACATGAACATCTGTCCGCGCACGTATGGAGGTATGAAAAATACTTCACAGTAAGGAAGAGACCCTGTTATATCCAAATAGACACATTTTAAGCGGTCTGTTTATGTGTATGATAACCCTATCCTCGCTTTCTATCTGCTTCTGCAATTTGCCGCCCTCAATTTTATGTCGGATCACATTCTAGGCCACACAAAACGGTCGGATATCTGCTGGATCGACGCATTTGCTCCAGGGTAAGATAGTTCCACTAATCCAGTCAAATTAAACCTGTAACTCTGAGGTTTTCGTTCAGTCGACTTATGAAAAGAAAAAGACTGAATTTCTCCTATGTAATATTACCTTTTATTCAACTCTGGACTACATCAATTACCATCGTCGTTGTGTAAACCCGTTGCTTCATCGAACATGGACTCGATATTCTGGAACGATCTGCCATACCGTGCATTCCACATGTACATAGGCATAGCTTTTTCTATCAAGTAATTCATTCGAGGTCGACCTCTGGCATTCTATAAGGCGTGGATCAGGATCTAGTCGTTAGGAAACCAGCTATCAGCCATCAAATACCATTTGATGTGAGTCACGCACTACAACAACGAAGCATCATAAGAGACACAAGGACTTTTTTTTAATCATTTCACCCAAAGCAAGGCAATAAAGTCACTAAGTCACAAATGGTTACTGAGCGTAAAAGAATAGGAGAAAAAGGAAAATATTATTTAGAAGAGAGAACAATAAACGAATAGGAATTATGAAAACAGAAGATAACGATAGACATCGTATTTAAATTTTTGAAGATCAAATTTGACTGAAAAGAAATAGTCTGAAAGAGAAGAAACTGTTAGCAAAGAACTTACGTTTAGCCATTTCAAGTGTAAGACGATGAACCCTTACCACCAATCTAGTACTGCGCTTAAATTGAGAAATCTAGGTACCAAACAGGTAAGTTAATCAGATCAATTTATTTATTGAAAACACAAAAGAACTTAGTTATGGCGGTAGGAAAAAGACCAGACCAGATCTAACCAGACGTGGCAACAATATTCGATGCAAGGACAAATGGTAGGCTTATGCCAGATAGAGTTTGGCGAGAAAAAAAATATTTGGCACGATGTAGTAAAACAAACCCCCTAACAGAAGAGCTAGTAATTAATTCAATATATTTATTCCACTTCATGTCAATAGGAAACGTTAAACTGAGATGATGATATTAGCAGTTAACATTAACCATGATGACGGAGGGCAAAAATTCCTCCAAGTTCAGTAAAAGACAGTAGTTTCATATTGGAGGCGTGGAAATTTACAAGCTATTTCTTGCCCGTGTTAAAATCTGGTTGAAGTTTATTTTCGAGATCGGCTGCAAGTTTTACTTTATCGAGTATATGAATTCAGTTTCATTTAACTCTGTATTTTTAAGCTTTCATTTGCTTTTATCTGTAATTGATTCATTTAAATTTCAAGAAGTCATTATTGTTTTCAGTTAACTTTTCACTCTGTCATTCATTCTTAGGAATGTTTTTTTTTAACTTAAATTTTTTAAACCTAAACGTCAGATAATTTAAAGATTTTATTGAAACCTTCGGAAATTATTCGATAATAAATAGAATTTATTTAAAAAATTTCTTTCTTTTTTAGAATTCAAAATTGTACATTTCTTCATTTCATATTTTAATTTATTTGTCACTTCACTTTCTCCTTTTATTTTCCTTCCTTCGTATTCTGATTTTTGTTTTTTTAATCCCAATTTTTGTTTTTTCCCCAGATATACGAACAGGCTATGCTATTGGCTCCACTAATTAGCACCAGAAGCGGTTGTATAGAATTACGCTCCTTTCGATAGCAACTGGCGGCAGGGGTTCAGTTTTTACGTTTCCACCCACCATTACTGATTACCACTTACCCGAGGCTCAACGTGCTTGCTATGAGATCCAATCAAAAACTATATCCTAGCGTCATTCGAACTCCCAGCCCTCGGCACCACAGGCAGATTACTATTACCGGGATACTTGTAATATGATAAGCTATTATAGAATTTTCATTTTATATTAATTATTGATTTGAATTCTCAGGCTGAATTATTATTGGAGATATTTCTTTCTGTATCTTTGTGTGTAAGGACTTTGCGTGTTCTATGGAAAAACACAGTTACAAAGGGGTTTTCTTTGACAGTTGTTCATAAACGTTGTCAT
>OZ038498.1:90219099-90224099 GCA_964036315.1 Acanthosepion esculentum
AGCAATCCGTCTTTCATGCACATTTCATTAAAAACGACTGACAAGGTGCTTTTATTTAGTTTTTTATATAATTTCTCGTGCGATCTAATAAAGTTTTTCTTTTCAGAGGATAAATTATATAAAAACTGTCCGAATATAATAATATAATATCTTGACCGTGTTTTGAAACAAAAAAAAAATGAATCACTTTATAAAACATACACATAACAAACTATTTCTAATTCTAACAGTTGAAATATAATCCTTGAAAATGGCTAAATGTATAGCCGAAAGCGCTCGGAAAAAAAGAACATTCGGACAGTTTTTATATAATTTATCCTCTGAAATGAAAACCTTTATTAGATCGCACGAGAAATTATGTAAAAAACTAAATAAAAGCACCTTGTCAGTCGTTTTTAATGAAATGTGCATATATATATATATATATATATATATATATATATATATGTGTGTGTGTGTGTGTGTGTGTGTGTATGTGTGTATGTGGGTGTGTGTGTCTGTGTCTCTGTGTGTGGGTGAGTATTTATGCAAGTATACGATAGGGTTACTCTCACATGCATACGCATGCACACCAAGATGCAAAAGGATAATAAAAAGCATTTTATGAAAATCATGACCTTTTCGAAATCGCTACGCAGTTGTCAAAAGGAATGCAATGAGTAAGGAATGCATGGATTCATTCAAGTAATGCAATGCATTTCAGAAAGGATAAAAAAAGTAATGGAAATAAAGAAAAGAAGTCATTAATGTCAAGACATTCTGGAAGGAAAACTCATTTGTGCAAGCACATGATAGAAAGTTTGCATAACCCCCAATATCCATTCAATTCGCCCTTAATACGTACTTCACAGATACAAGCGTGAACTTTACACTCAGGCATATATTAATGTTTCTGTCCAAGAAGATCAATATATAACAATTACTTGTTGAGCGTTCAGTGATAGCTAGAGGGTAAATAGAACAAGCTACTGCTCACGAGACAGTTTCCCAGTGAGGGAGTCACAATTGCACTTTCTGTTAAAATGAATTAAACAGATTATATTAACACTATAAGGATATTGATGATTATGTATGATCGCAAATGCTTCAATAATGGAAAATTATATACTTTTAAAATCAAGGCACAACACGTGCTCTTCGCGTGATGAAAAAAAGCAATAATATATATATATATATATATATATATATATATATATATATATAACCGTACATTCTATGCACCTACATCTGGCTGGTGGAACACTCTTCAGGTCACTTGATTTTCAGTCAGCATTGATCCTTAGAAATTTTAAATGCAATGTAAAGCGTAACCAGTTGCGTCTTAGTGGCTTGACTTGTTTGGGTTGAAGAGAATATATATATATATATATATATATTGTCTGTATATCTAGCTTATATATATATATATATATATATATATATATATATATATATATATATATATATATATATATATATATATATATATATATATATTATAATTATTTTAAAAAAGTATGATTCCTTCGCTACATAAGTTTCAACAACAAGAGCCAAAAACCTCAATATAATTATTAAAATTGAATTAAAGTATCAGGCTCCATTTCATCCTCAAGCAAAAATGTAGGAATAACCAATCTTGAAATTTACGCATCTTTATAAGCATGTTCATTCATAAAAATAAATACTATGGAAACGGCTGTAGTGATCATTTCGGTAAGAGTTAACAATTTGTATCAGCATATCAGTCACCTTCGGAAAGAGGACAAGCCGAGGCTTGTTTTTCAAACATGAGAACTCTATTGCAGCGAAGGAATCATATATATTTAAAGTAATTATAATATAATTTCTACTTTTGTATGGGGCACTGTTTTTAAAAAAATAAAAACAAAAATACTAATGAACTCCGGATTATTTACCTAATGAGTTCTTTTCTATTTTTCTATATATTTGCACACACACACACACACACACACACACACACACACACACACACACACACACACACACACACACACACACACACACACACACACACACACACATATATATATATATATATATATATATATATTACAAAGAGTTAATCATACCTTGAATCAATGAGCAATATTAATGTAATTATTGGCGAAATCCCTTCGCTAGTAGACATAATTATAAGCATTATATATATATATATATATATATATATATATATATATATATATATATATATATATATATATATATATATGTATAATGCTTATAATTATGTCTACTAGCGAAGGGATTTCGCCAATAATTACATTAATATTGCTCATTGATTCAAGGTATGATTAACTCTTTGTAATATATATATATATATATATATATATATATATATATATATATATATATATATATATATATATATATATACACACATTATATGAAATATTAGTGACCATGGAATATTAGTGTTTAAGTCTTTTTATTATATCCTTACTCTGTCCTAGACATTGAGTTCTACTTGGATTCTATCCTCTTGGAATTATTTTTTTATACACATATGTATGTGTATGTATGTATACTTATTTATATATTTTAGATATACGATTGCAAAGGTATGTGTATATTTACCACTAATATTATCAATCAATCTATATATATATATATATATATGTAAACAATATTTACAAATATATATGTAAAAATAAACATAATATATATATATATATATATATATATATATATATATATATATATATATATATATATATATATATATATATATATATATATATACTTTTTGAGAATAACTATTTTGACAATTCGGCTATAAACCGGCGTCATCGCAAAAAATTATTTCAGTAAAATCTATGTTAGCATGTGGAAGCGCTATTCTAGTGAATTTTCTGAATGTATGAATTTTATTGTAAATGGTATTGATGTCGAAAATACAATGTAAATAACTACATAAATAGTTAAATAAAAATTGCCTTGAATTAAGTTCAACAGAATTTGCATTCATTTATTTGAATTTTTGCGTCTTTCACATTATTTAAATATTTATTTCGAACAAACGATAAATTCAAATATTCTGGTCTTACATTGATTAGAAGAGGCTTTCTTAGATTCAATTCTTAATTCAAACGACATTTTCCAGGTGAAAATTATGTTCACAAATGATCTCTGTTCACTTAGTTTACTGAGTGCGTTCTTAAATTTTAAATCACTTTCATATCTGTATACACTACTTTTAAAAAAATCGATAGATTTCACAGAGGTATTAGTGGGCTGAGACATTTTTAATATTCTATATTTTGTATATTCTGTGTGGTAAACATTTACTTCTGATGTAAAATGATCTCTTTGTTTTATATTGATTCATTTTATCGCCGCATTTGACGATACGCTGAAAATTGCTGATAATCCTGACGAGTGGACCGAACGATTGCAAAATGTTTCGTCGAGGAAACTCTGGAGTCGGAGTACTGAATATAATATCAATCAGATAACTGACACATTTTATATTTGTATTAATCCCATCTATCTATCTATCTATCTATCTATATATCTATCTAATATTCTTTGATATTTCTTATGGATAATTCCAAAGAGGATATAAATCCAAAGAGAGCTCAATGTAAGAACAGAGAAAAGGATAACGATGAAAGCGGAGACTTTAGAAATCCATGGTAATATTTTATTTCGCAAGATCTTGTGAAGTAAAATATTACCATGGATTTCTAAAGTCTATATATATAATATATATATATATATATATATATATATATATATATATATATATATATATATATATATATATTACAGGGTGTCCCCAAAATTGGCAAAAGTGCGAATATATGAGTAACTACATGTCCCAGGCAAAGAAAATTAAATAAGCTTCATGTTGAGCAATAAAATATTTGTCAAAATTCAAATCAGATATCCGCTTTGCCCGGTCTACAGCTGATGTGCTCACGGCCATAAATGAATTTGCTTACCAAGCACTTCACAATAACGGAAAAGCTCGTGCCTTGGCTCTATATATCTCTAAAGCATTTGATGGGGTTTGCCATGCCGGGCTCCTTCGTAATCTTCAGGGATACGGTATCTCAGGACGATTATTTGACTTAATACAATCATTCCTGTCAAACCGTGTAATGAAGGCCGTCCTTAACGGATTCTCCTCCAGTTCCTTTCTCACGAACGCAGGTGTTCCACAAGGCTCTATCCTGAGTCCTACACTGTTCCTTATCTTCATTAACGATCTTTCCGATGTCTTCAGTTCCCAAGTAGGCATCTATGCAGACGACATTACTATTTACTCCAGCCTAAATAGTAAATCTGGTATCGCTGACAAAACTAACCTGGTCGTTGGTCTCGAAAAGGACTCCAATCGGTTGTTGACAGGGGCAGGAAATGGTTGGTTAACTTTAATGCCTCAAAAACAAATCCGCGCTCTTTTACCCATCGCAGAGAACCCTCCCTGTCTCCCATTAGAATGTGTGATGCTGAACTCCACGAGAGCACCTCTTTGAGAATGCTTGTCTGCTGACATAAGATGGAACAATTACATTGAATCAACAGCTTCATCTACCGCAAGGAAAGTTAGTTCTGTATGTCGCGCCAGAAAGCTTTTCTCGTCCGAATCCATCCTTCAAATCTATAAATCAACCATTCGACCCTGCATGGAATATTGCTGTCATATATTGTCTGAAACCCCCTTCTGTTCGTCTTAGGGTCCTCGACAAAATCCACAGATAGATATACAATGTGGTTGGCTCTGATCTGGCATCTCGTTTATAGTCGCTCTCTCACAGACGTGCCGTCGCCTTCCTCTGTCTTTTTTACAAATACTTTCACGGTAACTACTCCGACGAGCTACTTTCGCTGGTTCCCAAAGTGCATGAATTTAAGCGTTCTACTAGGTTGGCATCTCGGTTCCACCATTTCACTGTTGAAACAGTTAAATGTAGCCATCTCTTCTACTACAATAGCTTCATGTCTCGCACTTCCCGTCTGTGGAACTCGCTTCCTCTTATTTTCTTCCTTAATAG
>OZ038498.1:90229099-90274099 GCA_964036315.1 Acanthosepion esculentum
ACCCTATCAAAGGATTAAGGATCTATAGCATTAAAGTTGCTTGGTTTCTCAGTTTTCGATTCTTATAATTCCGCATAAGAGATTATTCACCTATAATAGGAATTAAAGAAGTTTTTCGGATTTCATAATTTCGGATAAATAAGCGGAAAATTGTAATAGGATAAAAATTTCGTTATCCAAAACTTTTCGGGTTTCAACATTTCAAATAAAACGTTGCCAAACTATAAGAGGATATAAATAACAATAGTTTTAAATAAATTGTTCGGGTTTCGAAGCTTTTCAGATAAATGATTGAAAAGCCTATAATAGAATGAAAATTTCGATTTTCGAATGTCTACTGTTTCAGTAATTTCGGATAAGTAATTGCCAAGCGGTATTTGCGGGGGGTGGGTGTAATGGATGTCGGCTCACAATGAGATATTGGTGAGTCGAGTACGAATTCCCCTTGTTTCGTCACATTCACTTGCGCGAAAATTGGGAAAGGTATTAGCCCATCTCTTCTCCCCCAAGGTATGGGTTTAATAACAAGACAAACATAGCCTTGGTTGCCAGCCAGTCTACCACAGAAAGAAACGACAACTTGTCGTGGGGAACTCTTCTGTATAGTCATTCATGAATCGAAAGATAATTTTTTTTTTAAGCTTATCACCCCAAGCAAGGCTGGAGGCCACTAGCACGCAAGGGGTTACAGAAGGTTTGGAGGAAAAGCAGATAGGAGTGGTAAAGGAGAGGATGTGGAGAAAGATAGTTGATCGATCAAGGCAAGGGGGTTACAGAAGATTTGGAGCGAGAGCAGATAGGAATGAAAGGTGAAAGGATGTGGAGAAGGGAAGTGGATAGATCAAGGCAACTGGAGATGTCGATTGACGTTACACTTAAATAGTTGAAGGATCACACAAACGTGTATCAGATATGGCATTTAATTAACTGACTTATTGACAACCTAGAATAGGATAAAAAATCAATAATATTAAAGAAATTCGAAGTTCGATCGGTTTCACTTATTTTGGATAAGTCATTCTGCGTCTATATTAACTTTAAATATTAGAACTAATTAATAATAGTTGGTAGAGTTATCAGTTATATCAGGATTTTTTTTTACTTGAGGAACTATTATAATATCTCTTGCTATTCACCCCACTGTGCTTATTTTGGGTGTTATTCTCACATTTTCGGTTGTTTTACCCCCCGGGCTTCCTTAGATGTTTCTCGTTGGACTACGCTATCTTCGTTTGATTTTGAAACCAAAACTTTATTCTGTCCTCTCGTGTAAAATGTTCTTCCGTTTTTGATGCTGAGTGGAGATTTCATATCAGTTATTAATCAGATGTCACCAGGCTTATTCAGGAAAGTATTATCAAATCGGTGATTCAAGCATATGTTTCCTTGACAGTTGTGAGTTGAATTATTGTGTTTGGTAGTGTTGACATTTCAAATATTCTTGTTCTGTTGAAGAAACGGACAGGCGACATAAACGTGATTAAGACTGGTGCTTACCAAGTAATATGAACTAGCTCCTAAACATGGAGAACGGAATGAGAAGAGGCTACTTCCAGGAATTGAATAAAAGTTCCGATTTAAAATATTCTAGGAGATTACTAAGTAGAACGAGAAACAGCTTGAAAAGGCCGGAAAGCAAAACGGCCTAAGGTGAATATCACAACGGAGATAAACCTGCCGATTCGAATAGGAAGCCATATAAAAATACGTTTTAGGTATTTCTATGTCGTTAAAGGTAAATGTTTTATTATACAGAGTATGCGGAGTTGCTGAAAAGCCTTTGTCTCAAAACACTCCATAAAATCAGTATACTGACTATAGGAACATTGTAAACCAAAAGATTTTCAGCATCTATTAACTTGTATATTGTTTATTATAAGAATTATTTGTAATTTAATCCATTAAAAAAGAAAAGAAATAAAGGTTGCTTCACTTTTGGGTCAGTGTTTTATTTATCAAGGTACATAAAAATATTAAAAATAACTACTCTTTCCGGATCTATGGCATAACCGTTTTTCTCATTACTTTTTTTATCATTTCACCTCAAGTGAGACAATAAAGCCACTAAGACGCAAAAGGAGTACAGAGTGTGAGTGAATATGAGAAAAATACTATTAAGGACGGAAAACAATAGAACAAGAAAATAAGACAGAAGATAACGATCAAAATTTCTGTTAAATTTTTGAAGATTGTAGAGATGCAAGAAACCGGAAGAGAGTTCCACAATCGAGAAGTGCGACAGAAGAAACTGTTAGCATAGAACTTACGGTTACATCTAGACTTTTGAGCTGTAAAATGATGCGACCTTGCCACCAGTCTAGTACTGCGCTTAGATTCATAAAGTCTAGGCGCCATAGATGAAAGTTCATCAGAATAATTATCATGAAATTATTTATAGAAAAGGCACAGAGTAGAAAAAGTGATCGAAGCCAAGATACCAGGTCAGGATAATTAACATTGCAGATTCTTCTTTGTATTTCACCAAGAATTTATAAATACATAGGAGGCATAGCAGACCAGATTTTCCAACAACATTCAAAGCAAAATCTTCAGTTTAATAAAAGTAAGGCCTTCAACAGCCTAGGCTCCATAAATTGCAGCCGAAGCCTCGGCACCTACCATCTATTACTCTAACACTTATGCTATACTTATTGCATTTGTGATAAAGCGAGAAAGATATAAGTAAAAGCTAAATAATTAGTTGTAGCACAAGATTAATAACTAGTAGTAGCTGTGAAAATGTCACGGTTTTCCTATTTGAATGTTCTGAAATATCCTATTTAATGAATGTATAAATGCGAATTCTGTAAGTATAAAATACTTATTGAATCTCATTTATTGCATCGTTAGATATTTGATCTTACCGGCATTAAAATATTACAATAACAATCATAATTATGAGTAGAAGTTAAAGAAGCAGGAGCTAAAAATGAAAAATTCCCAAATTTTTCCATTTCACTGAATGTTTGATATTTTGTGAAGAAAGAAAAAACGAAAAGTTAGAAACTAGAATAGATGCCATGCCATTTCTTTTAACGCCAACAATCCGTTTCATGGCGAACCTGGGTTCTTACTGCTTCTGGCGACTCAAGTGTCCCTTACTCCTATCGCACGTAGTTACTTTGACAGCCAAAAGTCATTCTTCCCACCGGCAAATTCGTGGCTTTTATATATTTTTTGAATTTGCGTGCCCGTCTATAGATAGTTGTATCAGGCATGCCAATCCACGCATGCGCGCTTTTCATGTTGTAAATGGCGGACTAAACATGCAAATCATAGTTGTATTTTTTATCCGGGTAAGTGCATTGAATGTTCATCACCTCTCATCTCATGGTCATAAGGCTGAAAGTTGCGGTGGTGGGTCTCTTTTGCTTGGTACTCACTACTTACTCCACGGTTGTTTTGACGGACGTGCTAGAGTCGGATTCGAAAACCAACATCTTCAGAGTGTGTAGGGACGCTAAGGGTTGGCTCCATCATTCTTTAGCTCGCTAACGATGAGCAACTGCTACTTGCGTTGGACCCAAGCTCATGCAATCCATCACACAGAAGACGAGATCTTATATCTAGAATTCTCTAAATATGTGTGTGTGTGTGTGTGTGTGTGTGTGTGTGTGTGTGTGTGTGTGTGTGTGTGTGTTGATCGAATCTTGTTTATGCATTTCCACCCGATTTCGATATTTTTTTCGTTTGATAGATAATTCTTCAGTATCGGTTTTGAGTCCAAATTGTTGACGACAATGGATCTCCACTACTTCCTGCCCATTATAACTCTCAACAACAATTTACTATTTACTTTCTGTTCTTGGATATATATATCTTTCATAAAAAACGTTAATAAAAATAAATAGTTTAAATTATTACAATAATATTATTTATTATTATACAGTTAAATTTCTATAAGTAATTATATTAATTATATAAATTATACATAATGATTATTATAATTAATATAATTATAAATAATAATTAATGATAATTGTAATTAATTATAATTAATTAACATATCTCTTCTGCGTATTTGCCCACGCATTCCATTTGATAATTCATACTTGCCTATGACATGCCAACAAAGAAAAGAACTTGCCTAGGTCGCAAAACCGCTGCCACCAGGTCCGCCATGCGAATAAGAGATAACGAATCGTCTTGAGAAAGTTCAGTTCGCCTGTCTCAAAATGCCCCTCGGAATGCTTCAATCAGAGCCACTGAGTCCGAAGATCAACAAAGCCATCGGCTTTCTTGAAGAGCATATCTGAACGCTTCTGCGCGCGAGGCTGAAAATGATGATCAAAGGACTCAACGGCTGAGGAGAAACGCCTCTTCTACTACTGCTGCGCGTGAGGCAGAAACAAGACTGAGAACGCAAAAACGGCCCTTTTCATGGCCATCCCCCATTCAAATTGTTAACCCTCCCCATTTGAGGGTGTGCCTCAGTTGCACCAACTTGTTACAAATATTGATTTTCGGGTGAGGTGACTTTTAACTTAAACTGCTCCAACTGTACGGCAAAAATTCTCAGTAATGAAAGACTCAGTCAATGACGGGTTATAATGCTCCTCGATTTTCTTTCTTTTTTGATTTTTTCTCTTTTTCTCATTGAAGCCAAGTAGCGTCTCTGATATATCTTTTCCGTCTTTCCAATTAATCAAAACGCAATAGTACATTATTTATGAGGTAATGGCAGGGCGTAACGTGCATGCGAAGTAACTACAGTATTTCCCGCATATTAAGAGGTATTCTTTTCATGAAAAATGCGATCAAAGATCATCTTGCCTCATATAACTGAAAAGTCAAGTTCTAGAAAGGATAATAAAAATATTTCTTTTCACATTTATTTCTTCATAAAATCGTAAATGAGAAATCTTTATAATAGATAAATATATTTTTTTAATCTTGTAAATAAATATTGTTTAACGTACTTAAAATAATACCGGTGTGAATGGAAAAAACGTCCTTTTGAAACACCACTATTTTTGCGGAGAGGAAATTACATTGTCTATTATGTTATCAATGAAAACAGAATTGACAGCTACGGATTAGCAATATCGGGCTTTATCAAATATTTCATATCTACTGGCTGTAAAACTCGCGACTGCAAAGACCAACATTCTGGTTAATAGAAAAAAAAAGAAGTGAGTAAACAGTTGGAGACGTTAGAGATTGGCTGCCGCAAAGTACTTTAAAACGATCTAATAGAAAAGAGAATTGTCAATTTAGACGTGGGGCTTCCCACTTATGTGACGAAATGACTAAGAAAGAAATCACCATGTATTCTGATTGGATAATGCGTGTGAGTAAATATTGACTGTTTGTGATTTGGCAGAGATATTTATATAGGACAATGCAGAAAGGTTTTTTTCATTTTATATTCGAATAAATTATTCGTTTTTGCTTCATTCCAACGAGTGAAGGAATGAGTAAAATAAAAAAAGAAACAACCAAACAAAAACGGGAAATAAAAGACAGAAAGAAAATAATAATATTGCAAAAGAGAGAACGAAAGAAAGAGAGAAAGAACGAACGAAAGATAATAATTATATTTACCTTTGAAACGAAGATAGAATGGAAGAAAATGGAAAGAAGAAATTAAGAATGGAGAGAGAGACAGTGAGAGAGGAGAGAGAGAGATGAAAGAAAGGAAAAATAGGAAGAAGGAGAATAAAAGAAAGAAAATAAAGTAGAGTGTACGTGTGTCCGTCCGTCCGTCCGTTTTTCGATCTCAGTGAATCATAAACAACCGGAAGTAACAGGTAGTAAGTACTGTAGTTACACACAATTAAAAATGAAATAAATAGCTCATTTAAAGTTAAATTTAAATATTTAAATAAAGGTTTAACTTTTATTTCGCTTTTCGTCTCAATTGATAAAGTCAAACCGTAATTACAACATAAGCGAGGCACGGTACGTTGCTCATACGTTTTTTTCTCTTTTACTTGCACGCGTACTGTGACGTATGCAAAATATTACATCGTTCGGGTTCCCTAATGTCTTTTAAGAGTGACTTCATGTGAAGGGATCATAAAGAATGGTGATTTTAGAAGAAAATAAAATTACGCGTAAAATAAATATAAACAAACCACTGTGATCTGTTGCGTATATGAAGAAAGATTATTCCGAATTAAGGTATCAAATAAAGATAAAATGATTTTATTATTTTTACATTCTCATAACTTTTTCCGTGTAGTGGACGCTTAAGGTAAAAGGCCGAAAGCCTAAAATCCCATCCGCAGGAGCTAGCCTAAAGTCCGATCGAAGGGCGGCTTCTAGGCTCGTGAATAAATAACGCCGAATATCAACATAAGGAGTTTTATTCAGCTAAACTGAATTGTTAGTAATTAAAAGGCTTTTTATACAGGGTGGTTAGTATTGAAATGGGTACGATGGGTTATCATAGGAATAAGAAAGAATGAACGAAAGAATAACAGAAAAAAATGACCAAAATATAACGATATTCTTCTTTTATTAATTCGAGAGGAGGAAGAAAATACAATAAAGGGATGAGCTCTGAGGATTAAAAGCAAAAGAAAGAAAGCCCCCCGCCCCGACCAAACACATCTCACAAAAAAGAAAGAAGAAAAGACAGAAAGAAAAAAGAGATAAATCATAACGAAGAGAGAGAGAGAGAGAGAGAGAGAGAGAGAGAGAGAGAGAGAGAGAGAGAGAGAGAGAGAGAGATTGAAAAGAAAACGGGAGAATATTAACGGGGAAAATAAAAGATGGCTGTAAGAAAAAAATCATAATATGCAGTGCGTTTAAACCTTTTAATGCCATAAATAAATAAACATCTACGTCTATTACAAATGTAGATTTATGGCACTTCAATTTCTTTCTCTTTCTCATATATATATATATATATATATATATATATATATATATATATATATATATATATATATATATATATATGTGTGTGTGTGTGTGTGTGTGTGTGTGCGTATGTGTCTGTTCTTACGCTCCTTTATCAACTGTCTACGCATTTTTCACTTCGAAGGTTTTGATTTATTGGTATATCTACATATTCCAAGCGAACTTTGGCAATGATTTTTTTTCTATTTCCCCCAAGCGGTTAGCAGTAGAACTTGAAGATGAAGAGAAATAACTGGGAAGTATTAGTTATAAAAAAAATATGCAGCACCGAAATCCGAAGACGCGTTGGAATAGCAATAAAAAAAAGCTAAACAAAGTTCTGAAAAACAGAATAAAATTATTAGAAACAAAGAAAAAAGTGCTGGCTTGCTACGTCAGATCCATCCTCTTATATGACAATGAATGCTGGACAATACCCACACAGATATGAAGGAAGCAAGAGGCAAAAACAATGTGGTTATACAGAAGGATACTGAGAATTCCATGGACGGTGCGCATAAGCAACGCTAAAAGTCTTTAAAATAAAATGGAAACAAAGAGAACGTTATACTCATAATCAGGAAGCGACAGCTAAAATTCCTTAGACATATGATGATTAAGGGGAGATCCAGTCAGTTATGTATCATGCGTGATACACGCTTAGGCGATGATGTATCTTTCGATACATGACTGACGAGGCAGATTTTTTCCCGCAGTACTCTCTGCGGTAGACCAGTTGCCATTCAAGGCTATAGAACCCATTCTGTCCTGCTATTTACCCATAGGGAGAAGAATAGGATTCATACCTTTCCCAAGGGTATTAGCACGTAAGTGAATGAAATGGATTCGACTGGTATTCGAACTCGGCTCTCCGATTCCTCAATCCGAGTCACTATCCATTACTCCACATTGGGGATAAGGGAGATAGGGGAAATCAGCGTCTCACCTACTTGACGACTATGTGTGAATGGATGACGGGGTGGATCAGCGGCCTTAGCAAAAGTAGAAAAATTGCTAAGGGTCATAAGGAATAGAAAGAAAAAGTTCTAGATAAGCCTTCTCTAGTGAGATAATACATATTTATTTAAATTAGGTACCTCCACAGATTCGCGATACCTACGGTTTAAAATTATTTTTTTAAAGATAAAAAAAATCTTTATTGAAGCTTTGCTCTATTTCAAAACTAATTTAAATTTACTTGTTTGGTTTTTTTCTTATTAAAAAATAGATTTTAGCGTAATTTTCTGCCCAAGGTGATTGCAATATATTTCTCTCTATTAAAAAATCTTCCAAAAATAAAATATACTCTTCTGAAACTTTATTTGAGGAATTATAACTGATTTAAATATTTAGGATATCATTAGGTGTCAGGTAGTTACTGGAGCGGTATAGAGAGCCGACTATCGAACCCCGGTCAGAAATCGAATATTCCAGCCACACAGTCCTTGGCGACACATGGTCCAGTGCATAAGAGCGTTGATTGAAGTAATCAAGTAACTTTACCCAAAGATTTTTGAGTCCAATAGAAAAGGTAAACTAAAACTTGGAGAGTTCAGTCAATTATGTGCCATGCGTGATACACGTTTAGGTGATCATGTATCTTTTGATACATTACTGATGAGGCAGAATTTTTCCCGTAGTAGGTAGCCATTTCTTTCTGAGGTAGACCAGTTGTTATCCAAAGCTATATAACCCGGTCTGTCCTGCTATTTACTCATAGCTGTGGAAGAAGAAGAGGATTCATACCTTCCCAAGGGTATTAGCACGTAAGTGAATGTAATGGATTTGATTGGAATTCCTCAATCCGAGCCGCTATCCATTACTCCACCGTACCTCCTGCGTAAACTAAATGGAAATAACTAAAAACTGAGATATCCGGAAGAGGCATGACACGTGGAACTAGAACAATCTACCGCGGTGGACGAAATAAAGGGTTTGGTCCGAAATTCCAATCAACTGAAGAAGTCCGGAGCGTACAACGGCCGAAACGTTGTGAATATGACCACAAAAATGAGGGCAACAGTCTGAACAATGTAAATAGTGTAAACACTAGAGCGAGTTAGTGAAAAATATTATTGTATCTGTTTGGCTCTCGAATTATTAATATTTGTGTTGACACACGCATCAATACATGACTTCAAACAGTCAAGCACCCCAATTAAACTTATTTTTACAAATTAAGATATAGGAAATGATACAAACAGAAGCAACCTTTTATCTGCAGTTAATTCACAAGTGTAAGGCCGCATCTTGCGTCGACACATAACAGAAAGCCTATTTATGAGGCCTGATAAAGTAGCTTGTTTCAGAGTTAATTTAAACGTCTTAACGTTAATCTTGCTTGGTACAAGTCTTTCTCCCTGCCTTTTTAATCGGATTAAGATGATTTCGTAATTGCTTGCGTAATTGTTTGATCCCCAAAACGCTGGAAGAAATGCGTCTCTGGATTACATTCGTTTCACTAACCATTTCAAAAAGTCTCGACAGCAGTTTGAATTTAGACTTGAATCCAGCTCATTAATTCTTACCATTAGCAGCCTGCTTCAGGCCTTGTTGCTTTCAAAAGCCTTTTTTCAAGGAAGTTCTTTTAAATAACTCATATCTGGGGGAGAAGAGGTGGATTCGTACCTTTCCCAAGGATATTTCCGTGTAAGTGAAGGTAACACACTCGAGAAGAATTAGAAATCTCAATTTCTGAGCCGTTCCCTTTTACACCACACGCACGTCCAAGCTTACAGTACCTGTTATTCCCAAGCTGGAAACTTCGGTGACCGTACGAGAACCGATATTTTAATGTGATATTGCCGTAAACACGTTCATCTTGAATCGTATGCAATTACATGTAATTACAGTAAAGCAAGCATATCCTTTGGTAATAAGAAGATCAAAGAGGTAAGACAGTATGGTAGTCATTACAGAAATCGAGAAACAATTATTTTATTTTTTTATCGGTATCACCCCAAGCAAGGCAGTAATGCCACTAAAACACAAGGGGTTACAGGGTGTGGAAGAATTAGGAACAGACACAATAATGATGAGCAAAAAAAGAGAAGAAAGTTGGACAGTAAATAGTGATTCACATTGCATTTAAATTTTTGTCTATATATTTGAGATGATGTATTATGATTACATTATTCGGACTGCTATCCTAATCTTCATTGCCATTTCAGCCGTTGTACACTCGGGAATCCTTCAGGTGATTGGAATTTTTATCGAACCCTTTATTTCGTCCACCGGGGTAGATTGTTCTACCCTAGTCCCAAGTGCCATGCCTCTTCCGGGTGTTTCAGTTATTTCCAAGTTATTTGGTTACCTTGGTATTGAACTCACAGCTCTTTGTCGAGTCACTGGATCTAACCAAGGTCTCTATCCACTGGGAGAAATGTCCTTGAGGACATCTGTGCATCAATTTTTGGGACTTATAAACAATTTTTTTACCAGTGGTCATATTGCAATTTTATTATTATTATTATTATTATTATTATTGCATATTTACCAGAGATTATATTGCAATTTTTTGTTGTTCATTTCTTTTCTCTAGCATTAATCTATTTGCAGATTAAAGTTGGTTGTAAATTATGGAGCCGGAAAAAGTTCCACAAACGAGAAGTGCAAGAGAAGAAACTGTTATCATAGAATTTACGGTTACATCGAGCCAGCTTAACTGTAAATTGATGAGATATCGAAGCCAGTGCGCTTAAATTTTTAAAATTTAAAAATAAAATAAAATAAAATAATTAAAAAAAATTAGATAAATTCATCAGCATTTTTTCTGTCAATTATCTATAAGATAAATTAATCTAAATTATTTTGTTCATCCATAAAGAAGTAGTTTGTTCTCATTTCCTTAATAGAAACTCGTGTTTTCTCAATCAATTTTGACCGATGCTCGTGCCCGCCAATGCAGCATCTAGTATGGGATTGCGTTCTGCATTCGATGGCCTGGAATAAATCTGGCTTTCTTTTAATATCTGGTATGAAATCTTTTCCAATATCTATTCCGGCATAACACAATTATTGGTTATTAGCCCAATTACCCACACCTTGCTGCGTGTCACACATTTTTTTAAAGAAAATGATGATTATTTTTAAATCATTGTTATAATTTGTGGAGAAAAATGATGCTTTTCAATATTACTCAATGATCTTGTCGACGTAACCTCCATCTTCTAGCTTTCTCCTTCTATATTTTGGATAGGATTCATTCACTTGTTCAAATTTAAATTTAATTTAAATCAAAGGGATAAAGAATTCAGTGGGAGGATTGTGACCCCCGAGGACCACATTTGATCAAAATGAAATATACTTATCCAAGTACCCTGGGTAATGTAGTTTCAGAATACATATGGTTATGGGGGTCTATTTCCAAAACCCTAGGAGGCGTTGGGATAACAAACAGACAGACAGAGGCTACAAATTTATATATATATAGATTTGAACAACTTTTACTGGCCTATGTGAAAGACAGGTGTATAAGTGAAAGTGATATGTCTGACAACGAATTCAATTCTCTCAAAATATTAAGCGCGGTATCTTTAGTTAGAAGTGCGCATGACAGTTTTAGTAAGACAAATAAACATAACTTTTATCTTCATTTCAGAAGGTAAGTGTTTCTTCAAATTTCTTTTATAGAAACCAATTTTTCATACTCATCCTAAAACGTACTCTACCTCGACAGGTGATGTTAGCAGACATAACACTCAGATATATCCAAAATTTATTACATTTATTCTGCTGTTTTTATTTGAGTAGATAGTATATTTGAAAAGAGTGAGACGAATAGAAAACACAAGACTTTGATAGTAACAGAATATTAAATTCAGAAATTGCAAAGAATTTGTGAAATCTGCAGGATTTCTTAATATCAATTTTTAACTACGGTCTGTTTCATGAATATATTTATAAGTCTTTGATTATAACTTCCTTATCCTCCTTGTGCGATAGTTAGAAAGCAATGGAGAACAAAATTAAAATCTAATCCCCCAACAAGATTCAAACTCGTATCTCTTATCCTATGGAAGCGGATGTTTCATATCTTTATCAATTAGGCTTCGAAAACCGACTGGCAGACGACGTCTAAATCTCGCTGTATTCCTATGTTCGAAAGTCAACGCTTCCATCTTTTTTTGCAGGTTATTTAAAGCCAGAAATATTTTGAGACTGTAAGAATTTGTGGTGGTAGCGGGGGGGATAATAATGGTTTAGTGATACAAGTCTTACTATTTAACCCGTAGCTGGGGAAAGAAGAGTTATATTCATAGGTAAGCAATGCGTAATTGAATATGACGAATCGAACAGGAATTCGAAACCGGCTCTCCGATTAACAATTCCGACTCATTATCCTTTACACGACGCGCACATCCAAGTTTGCACCATCTGGTATTCCCAAGCGGTCACCCATCTAGGTATTGAGCAGGCGCGATGTTTTGTAACTTCGCTGATCGTATGGGAACCAGTTTTTCAAAGTGATATGGCTGTAAACCAACGCTTCTATCTTCGCTTAAGCTACGTTCATAGTATTCGTTCTAATCGTATTTAAAGTTTTAGATGAAGTTTGCCAATACATTTTTATTGTTTGACTTTTTATCTTTCATCTTTGCTTGTTCATTGCAACTTCCATATTCTGGATTGACGATCTGCGAGCTGAGATAAAAGAACAGCAGAAATTAAAATGAAGAAAATGCGAGTAAAAATTAATCATCGATTGAAAATGAAATTCAAATGCTATTATTTCTAATCTTATTGGAGGTTTCTTATTAATTAAAATTTATTTTTGTCTATTTTTATTCTGAACAACTTTTACTGGCCTCTTTTGAAGACGAGTAAATTCATCTATCGCAGTTCAAATCGGTACTTTGATAGAAAAAGAATTCTCTTCTCTCTTAATATTAAACATAATAACTTTCGAAAGAGACTTTCTACGTAATACATGAAAGTAATAATAAAAAAAAAATTATACTTGACAACGTAATTCGAATACTGTTACATCTGATAACTATGGGTGAAAATATGTTTATAACATTAAAGACTAACACGAGACTTGAACCTTCATTACTTAACACATTTTATTCCCTCCTATATTTAGAATGTTACTCTCGGGCAGTCGGCAGGATGCGGCCCCACGTCTTCGGCTCACATGCGAATCCTACATTGCTTGAGAGTGACTACTCCAAATTATCTCTAGGGTGGTTCATTATATATCTACCTGTAAAACATTCACGTTCCCATGGTTGCAATACCAGATGCAGGTTTGAGGTTATTTACTTATGTATTCGATGGCTGGGAGTAACCCAGGTCAATCTTCGACCTGGCTTCCTTTAAGAGCGTCACGTGTAAATTTGAGTGCAATGTCTATTCTGAGCTGATTTGGATTATTTTAATTCTGAACAGATTTTACTGACCGATGTAAAAAAAAAAAAAATAATGAAAAACACGCGAATTGCATTCACAGCAGTTGAATTGAGAGAAAAAGGATTAAGTCCATTCGAAATACAGTGTAACCCGGATATAAGAAAGAAGAAGTATCTTATATCCGGATTTCTCTTATATCCGGGTTTCTCTTATATCCGGGTTTGGTCTATTATATATACATTAACACAGGCTCTAATTTGGGACCAGAGAAAATATCTCTTATATCCGGGTTTCTCTTACATCTGGGTTACACTATATTAAGTGCAATGTCATTCGAAAGCTTTTATCTATGTAGGATAATTTTCATTTAAGTTAATTGTAAGTGGCAAATAAAGACTTGTGAGGATAGTGTGCACTTTACAGTCTGAAACGTTAGATGATCATTAACGCTGAACGTTCAGTTATTAGCTCGTTGCGCAATTAAATTGGCATCAGCTGATATTTAAGTCCAATTTTACTTCTGTAATTTACATTAACAAGAAAGAAAAAATAACGTTAAAAGCTACGAAGCAAGTATCATTTATTTTATAATTTTAATGAAAAAATTATTCATCGTTGTCATTAAGCTTTAAGATATAGAATGAGATTTTAAGCCATAGAATGAGATTTTAAACGAATGCCTGCAGAAGGCCCAAATAGGACATTTGATAAGATATCATATTTGTATTATATGTTTTATACCCAATTTAAAAGTCATCAGCGTATGAGTTTAATTAAATAGTTTAAATCGTGGGAGGTGGTTATCACGAAATATTGAAAATGTACATGTTTCCGAGAAAGTTTGATTTTTACTAGATTTTGGAAGTATGGTAATATTAAACACTGAAAAATTTACAATATTTTCAGAAAATACTATCATATCTATTTCAGGAGAGGATTTCTGGATAGACGACATTTATTATGTCAGAAGCTGTATTTTTCTTCACATTATCATTTGTTGAAAAGTATTTCTGTTTTTTTATCCCTACAACTTATTGCAACATAGAAATAGTTTTTTGAGGTCAATCCCAGACGTCTGATTGCTTGCTGGATTAATTCGTTTTCTACGCTTTATCAAACATTTGCAGGTTAATTAAAGCCAGAAACTATTTATTTTTAAAGTGTAGGAATTTTCGGGGGAGATAATAATGATTTTGTGATAAAGTCTTACTAATTAACCCATAGCTTGGGGGAGAAGAGATAAATTCATACTTTTCCCAGGATTATTTGCGCGTAAGTTAATATAATGGGCCCAACTGGAATTAGAACATAGAAATAGTTTTTGAGGTCAATCCCAGACGTCTGATTGCTTGCTGGATTAATTCGTTTTCTACGCTTTATCAAACATTTGCAGGTTATTTAAAGCCAGAAACTATTTATTTTTAAAGTGTAGGAATTTTCGGGCGAGATAAGTTAATATAATGGGCCCAACTGGAATTAGAACATAGAAATAGTTTTTGAGGTCAATCCCAGACGTCTGATTGCTTGCTGGATTAATTCGTTTTCTACGCTTTATCAAACATTTGCAGGTTATTTAAAGCCAGAAACTATTTATTTTTAAAGTGTAGGAATTTTCGGGGGAGATAATAATGATTTTGTGATAAAGTCTTACTAATTAACCCATAGCTTGGGTGAGAAGAGATAAATTCATACTTTTCCCAAGATTATTTGCGCGTAAGTTAATATAATGGGCCCAACTGGAATTAGAACTCATCCCTCCAATTAACAATATCGAGTCATTATCCATTACTCCACCCGCACATTCAAGCTTTCAGCAATTGGTCACCTCTCGAGGTACTGACTTCGCTGATCGGACGGGAACCGATTTTCAACGTGATACGGCCGTAAACGCACGCCTCCATGCTTGTTTTATGTTACGTTCGTTGTTTTACTTCTAATTTTATTCAAAGTTTTAGATTAAGTTTGCCAATTAATTTTAATTGTTTGACTTTTATCTTTGCTTGTTTATTGCAACTTCCATATTCTGCTCAACGTTGCCCAACTTCGATGAACGTACGGTAACCGGTGTTTCAACGTGATATGGCCTTAAGCCTCACAAACCGTAGTTGAATTCCATAATTTTCGTATTGCTGGCAATCGTAGTTCAATCAGATGATGATAGCTTGGTTAAATTTATTTGAACGCGAAACACTGAAAACTCTGTGGGTGAATCAGTACCATTGTGTGTCCGCGAAGAAACTCTATATGGAAATGCTCTTCGTCGAGAGGAAACATGAACAGCTATTGGAGGCAACCATAGCCACGATGTAAAAATATTCGACCCTAGTAAAGAAACAGTAGTAATAACTGACGCGAGTGAACACTCAAGCTTTGGAAATAATAGCTTAGCATGGTCATCCTATTTTGTATCTTTCGAGAAAATTGTCAAAAGCCGAAGTGAACTACTCAAATACTGATAAAGAAGCATTGGCCATAATATGGACGACAAATAGAGCTCGTCAATTATTGATTGGAAAAAATCCTACTAATGTCCGATGACAGACCTTTAGAATTCATATTTAATCCTAAGAAGGAAATTCCTAAAGCAACGTCTTCTAGAATTCTAAGATGTTCCTTAACGTTAATGGCATTTGACTTTGATATTGAGTACATGAAAGGCAATACCATTCCGCATATAGACGCTTTGTCGAGATTGAAGTTTATTACTTCTGAAAGTGGGAAAGAGGAGGAAACATTTGAAGATACATTTTTACACTGAGTCGAAACTGATATTTTGTCGATAGATAAATTACCTGAGAATACACAGCGAGATGCCATACTGTATATTGTTCAGGATAACAAATAAGTGGAATAATTGCTCACGAGCAGAAAGGCGTTTAAAACAGGGTAAACGCAAATTAACTGTAGAAAAGCAACGCAACGCAAAATAGCAAAATTATAAAAAGCAAGCATGATTATGTTCATTGCGGAATAATATCTACAAAAAGCGGATTAAAACTAGAGCCAGGGTGGCCAGGCTACTCTACATTATGTAGAATACATAAAAAAAAGTGTAAAATATGCAATGAAAGAAGAAAATCTAGATAGACAAAAACACATACATAACCTAAAGAGTCCCAGCCTTGGGACAGAATACACATGGATCTTACCCATGTTAATGGAGTCGGATTATTTTTAATACTGGTAGATGCGTACTCAGGTTGGCTAGAACTAATATATGTTACCCATAAAAAATTTTGACAGGGAAAAAAGCGTCAAAGATCGTATTTTCAAGAAATGAAATTCTGAAAACACTAGTATCTGACAACGTCCCAGAGATCTGTGACGATATACTATGCCAATAGTTGAATAAAATTGGATGCAAACTGTCGAGTCTTGACTCAATGTTGAATCTCGCCTATTGCATGGAATAATAATGCAACACAAAATGTACTTAGAACAAGAATGTATTATAACAAGAAAGTGTACACAATCAGTACATATAGTATTTCTGTATATTTCTGGGAAGACGTTCCTGGAGAATGTGTTGACTAGTCGCAGTCGATCAGAGTCTCTAGTTGGATCTCGTGATTCCTCTCCCCCGTCTTCCGGTACCAACCATTATTTATATAGTTGGTAGTCACTTATGCAGATTAGGTGGATCCTACCACAACACAAACCATAAACCCCCCGTACCATCCGCAATCAAATGGATTAGTAGAAATTATTGTGCAAACTATAAAAAAACCGGGTTGGAAATATGTGTACAATAGAAAGAAAAGGTAGAAACATTTATTCCTAGATTGTTGCTAAGTTATAGAACAAAACCGCATGCTGGAAGACCGAAAAGCCCGTTCCCCCCCACGGGTAGACAAATTAGTGTCCCATTGAGCAAGTTCTCTGCTACCAACGAAAAACTATGGTGTAAAAAATAGGAAATCTAATCTACAAAAAGCAACATTCATAATAGAAAGTGGACAGAACAGAATAGTAATAGAAAAAAATGGAAATAGTATATTAGCGCATGCAGACCAAAGTTAGATTGCAACACGATAGTGATGAAGAAATGTACAGTGAAACTGAAAATAATGAAGGCGAAAGTTTCAAGGCAAGACTAGCTAGACAATGTAATTGAGAGCAATATAGACTATGAATAAAGACAATGGTTGGAGGAACACAGCTGTGAAAAATCATCAAGTCCCCCACCCCCATATCTATATAATCTCTTAGGGAGAGGGAAGAAGATAGTGACGAGACAATTGAAAATATGGGCATAAAACCTCTTCGGTAAAGGGAGATGAGATGAATCGTTTACATATGAAGTCACAAGGACTATAAATGCTGCAGCTATTTCCCATGAGACAGTTGAATGCATACTACTTCCCGTGGGTCAGTAACATTACACTAAATTTTCCTAACATTGTCTTCAGGTAGAAGATATGTGATTCTACGGAAGGATGTTGAGAATCCTATGGACGAATCACGTGAACAAATTTTAGGGAAAACGGAAACAAAAAGGTTCTTATATATAGTTAGAAACATAAATACGTAGGTTAAAGGGTTTGGAGAATTTGACACTCACAGGACATATTAGAGGCAAAAGAGACAAAGGAGAACATCGAGTAACCTAACTTGTGTAATGGATGTCAGAATATGAACTGGGAGAGATTAGCGAAAGCACAAATATTGCTTCGTGCTACGAAAGGTAAGAAGATGTGGAGAACTGTTTTCAAGCATGTCCTAAATTGGAAGATGATCTTGAACAAGCTTTAAATTCTTGACAGATTTCTAAAATTAGCAAACATAATTTTATTTCAAACATCCCAGGGCAATAGAAAAAACTGGATGTCTAAATGAATGGACAATTTTTTTTCTTTGCAATTTGAGAAAGCGATTATGTTTTTCTTGTTTTGGGCAAGTAATGATTATTTTCATTTATTGACTCATTCATTCCTATATTTTTCTTTTTTTATATTTTTCTTATGTCTTTATTATTTTTAATCATTAAAATACAGATTTGTTTATTTTTTAAAGATAAGTTGTAGTTGTTTTCTTTTTAAAATAAATGTTATTTAACGAGTTTCAATTGTTACGGATATCTAATATAGTATCACTAACAATTATTATATAATTATAAATATTTAATACATTGCATTTACTAAATTATAGGTAACGCCTATAATTCGCTGAAAAAAGAGCATAGCATGACGAAAAAGGTTCTAAACTTGATAAAAACGAAGATTTATCGTCTGAATATTTAAAAACGTATTTTTTGCTTATTTTATTAAATTCTTAATCATTTCCAGCACATTAGAAATTTTGGTTAAAATCTTGTTTTCTTGCGTCAGCGGCGGCAGCAAAGATTAGTATTAAGTAATTAAGTACCATTTCTTTTCGCTAAAAACACAGTGATTTGGAAATTCTGGCAAAAATCAAATAATTGTCGGATTTTAAAGAAACTTTCAAAACTTATTCACAAATGAATGCAATTATTTTATAAACTTTTTCTTTTAGAAAAGCTTGGTAGAAATATTTTTTACATTTGTTCCTCCCACCGTAGTTAATTAAATTTTCAGAAATTGAACTTTGTTCCGCTTTACATTTATATTATTTAAAAGACGGACAACCTGGAGAAAGTAAATCTTTTTTTTTTTCAACAGTAACTCATTTACCGAATATCTGCTCTGAATCTTGAAAAAATGCAATCAAAATCAGGCATTATTTAATTAGAAAAAAAACTTTTAATTGTTTTTTAAATAAGATGTATTATGGACACTATTTTCTTAAGAATTTTTTTTCGAATAATTATGAATTGTTACGAAAATTGTTTTCTTTTTTAAAAATTTTAATTAGAATCATCTATAAAGTTTTAAATATTTTAAATTTCTGTATTAATTTTTACGGGTTAGTTGATATTGTTATTAAGTGAAAAACTATATTTACTAATAATAAATTTCAATGGTTAGTATAAATCATCACACTCCAATATTTTTAAAAGGACTTTCATTTTATATACATAAACGTTCCAATTTTATATTATACGGTTGACCATACACGACATTATCAGAAAATAAGAGCGATAACTATAGTAAATTTACAGTTAAAAATATTTAAAATTCAATAAAACATTTGATTACAGAGAATATTTTTTAAAATTTTAAAAATTACTGAGTACTTAAAAATTATATATAAAAGTCATCCACATTAATCCAATTATTTTTTAGCGTCTAAAGCCCCCATAGAACAACAGAGTCAATATCAATGTGACATCATGCTATCAAACCTGCGAAGGCTTTAAATAAATATCTACTGTCTTATTAGAAAATGAATGTTAACGATATTTTAGACTTAAAGTAAATAATACTTGTTTCAAATAAGATTAATTTTAATTTAAATCAGCCAATATTCCTCAAATAATGTTTCAGAAAAGTTTATTTTATTTTCGGAAAATTCTTTTAATAAAGAGAATTACATTGCAATGAAAGACTATGAAATACGCGCTAATAAGCTATTTTACCAAAATCAAAAAAAAAAAAAGAAATTCCTTTCAGCCAAGTTAGTTTTGGAAATATGTAATTTTTTTTCCTTATTGGAAAATATTAAGTTTAATCTATTAAATTAAAATTAAAACTAAAATAAAAGCTTCAAGAGTTTTCCATTTTTAAAAATTCATTTTAAAATTTACTTTTTGTAGGTAGCTAATAAATTATTAATACATTCGTATAAATATTTGTACCGTATTTAGCATATATACCGGCGTACAAGACGAACTTTTGACATTAAAAAATCCCCCCACAAAAATAGTGGGCTCGTCTTATACTCCAGATATCTCATGTGAACCTTAAATCCTGTCCTTTATGGTAAGTTGTCAGCATGGAACATTTTTAACGGTACGCTAACCTCCGCCTTTGTAACTATTGACACAAATATTTTCTACTGAAACAATTTAATTTACATTATTATAATAAAAGTGTACTGTAATATTAACCTTTATCTACCAGCATTTTTTTTTAAAGTGGCGTTTTGTTCATTCTTTATTGTTGGTTCAAAATAGTCGATTTCTTTCCCTATTACTGGTAATAGCTTACCTAATAGCAAACACCTGCGTTCGAATCTTGGTAGGTTTCAAAAATCTGCTTCACGCTAAGCAGTCGGTGCCTACTTATCAATGCAAAACCTGTACACAAAACTTAACATTTCTCATCTGATTAGACGATTATTGTCTTTAAATATACATTTGAACGTTTTATCCTGAGCGTCGATATTTATTTATTAATCTCCAACATCGAATTTAGATGTATATTATTTCTTTAAATCTCACTCGATGGTTTAAATAGAGGACTTAAATGCAAAGCTTTCTGTCAATATAAGTAAACGATTTTGTATTTATCATGCCGCATTTAGCGAGCGGTGTGTACAACTCTTTTTTTTTAATCAGCTTATCCTTTAATCCAATGTGGGTATTTTCCCCAAGTGAAATTTTAAACCTGATATTAGCTTCTTATATTCTTCTGGCCATATTTTGGAGAACTTTCTCAGAAAATACGGATGGAATTGGACACAATTTTACAAATGGAGTCTTCGAATGAAAATATCTCATGAATATTTCATCAGGTTGATGATAATGATTATGATGAAACATACATTCCGAGGATCGTGTGTCACATTGAAGGAGACAGACGCACTTCATTCCCGTAGCTGATATAATAGCTGGCGGCTAGTCCGAGTATTCCCGTCTGCTCGGGTAGATCCCTATTCCATTTTTCAGGAGGCTTGCTCAGGCACATTTTGTATTTCATCAGTATCTACTGAGCCAAACTATGATTAGCGTACCTTACAGTTTTCTCTCTCTCTCTCTCTCTCGAGAGAGAGATTGAGAGACAGACAGACAGACAGACGGAGAAGACAGAGAGAGATAGATAGACAGAGAGACAGAGACAGAGAGAGATAGACAGAGAGAGAGAGAGATAGATAGATAGACAGAGAGATAGAGAGAGAGACAGTGAGAGAGAGACAGACAGACACATAGAGAGACAGAGAGATAGATAGATAGACAGAGAGACAGAGACAGAGAGACAGAGAGAGAGAGAGTGAGAGAGAGAGAGAACGCATAATGTCGTGTGATTAGTAACAGGACAAAGCTAGTACGCAAATAATGTTAGTCATGAGGAAATGTGACTTCGTTCTGGGCCCAGCCATAAAATACATCAGGAGAGTTTGGTCAAACCTAGTAGTCGATCTACGGTGACCCCAATATGGATTGGGCTCACTGCACGAGATACCAAAATAGGCTTTGCACCTGCTGTTATACAAGAGCATTAGTAGAATAGCTTGCCTCATAGAGTTAACATGAAAGACGTGCTCATAACCACCAGGTGCAGAACCAGTAGCTCCTCGTGATATTTAAACACCCGGCCGGCCCAGTTGAGCTTAAGATATGCATATTAGGGCAGGGTGATTTCCCCCCCCCCTTTTTTTTTACGAAAATCAACTTTGCAGCCGGCGTGAAAACTGGTGTGATAAGTACTTTGAGCACTTAGTTGTAAAGATCGTCTGAAGAAACGCACAAAAATACCTAATTTCCGAAGGGTTTTGCTTACAAACTGATTTCCAAATTTTGCTATTTCAAGAATGAATCCAAATAAAGTTAATATCTTTAGCATTAGATATATTGAATGGAAAATATATCCAAACCAGAAGTTTAATTATGAATACCCCACAAGAAAAATATGCATTGTTTTACTGTATTCGATAAGAACTTTAAAAAAAAAGTATTTAAAAGAATACAAAAAGCTACCCGATAAATAAGATTTTTTAGATCATAATTAATAAAAACAGAAATAGATAAAAGTGAATATAACACCATAATACTATTAGGCACAAATTATAAGACAAACTGTTTTATATTTGCATTGTTTATTGTAAATAATAATAACACAACTAAACTGTATAACATATCGTATCATAATATAGTTAAATTGTTCAGCATAATTTCCCTTTGAAGTAAATAACGGTCTTATTTGATGGCACAATGATAATAATGTGTTTGTGCCTTGGATCTTGTCCATATACAATTTGTAAAACTTCATAAAATTATAAATTTTATAATGTTTTCGCTGTTCACCGGAATGCATTTCCAACGCTAAAATTTTTGAACCTAAACTTAATCATTAAACCCATTTCCTCAAAAAACGGTAACGATTTGGAAAAACGATCATTTGTGTCCTTATTTATCATCTCAAACACCAACATTCAAATTGAATGCGATACCACGTTTCCAAAATCGATCTGCCCTAATGCATATGTGACATAGCCGAATGACAGGTAGATATAGAAATATCCCACCTGAAACGAAAAAATGAGAGTTTATCTCATTCTGGTGAGAACAAAGTTTCCAAAGTTATACACCTTGACGCTTACATTAAATGACGAAAACCATTAGTGAATAAACAATAATTTTACGTATGAAATATTTAGTTTCGTATTCTCATTAAAATTTACAACTATAAAGGTATATGTAGAAACCATGGGATATCGCTTAACATCTGTAAATTCAGATATCAGTAAGAACTACAGGTCATTCTTCTTCATTTCTATGTTGTGTCACTTCAGGGTATAGGCGATCGTGGCTCTTCACACCTTTCTATCGTGTGAGACTCTTAGAAGTTTTCCGCTTTTTATATGACCCCCGCTGTCCCCGTTCCACTATCCATTCACACATGCTCATCAGGTAAGTGGCTCGCTGTTTTCCTCTATCTCGCTATCCCTCAATATGCCTAGTGAGGATTAGGTTTTCGAAGCTCCTCTTCCTCGTTATGTTTCTAAGGTATTTCAGCTGCCTTATCTTGTTGCTTACTCACTCCGTCTATGAAATTCTAACTATCCTTCTGTAGAACAGCATTTCTGCTGCCTCTAGTTTTTTCCTCATCCGAATATAAGAAGATTGTTGTAGCATACCTACAGACGATAATGGGTATGTCCCCATTCACATAAATGCAGTAGTAAAGTTGGTCTGCAATCCGTTTGCATTCCTAGTCTATTTTCGCGTCCAGACTTTGGTATTGATTGACATGCATTAGACCACATGAGGACCGTTTTTTTGAACTTATCTTTTGTTAAGTTTATTTCTGTTTTGACAAAGTTTCTTTTTTGATTACATTCTATCTTTTTCAGTTTTCTTACTTTCTTTTCAGCGGCAGACTGATTTAATTTTTGTTTTCAGTTCTTTTGCTTCGTCAGTCTTGTTTTTTTGTTTTTCTTCTGCCTGTTTATATTTTGTTTGCATTTTGTTTTCGTTTGTCTTTTTTTTGCTCCCTTCTTTAAATCTTGTGGCCTGTTTATAAAAGAATTGTATTTTGGCTGTTTAAAAAGAACATTTTACACGATGGCCGACCAGAGTCGGACCGTCAAAAACTTGGAACTGCCACTAAGCCAGATCCACCAGACAAATCTAATGAGGCTCTCCCCCCAACCAAAAAGGGACAAAAAAGGTGAGCCCTATAAAGGAAAATCCAGTATACCCACCCCTGTTATAGATAAGACCAATGAAAAGGACAACGACAAAGAAGCAAGCACTAGCATGGCGGCCGAAGTCAGCGGTGTAGCGGCGGGAGAATCACCCTCTGTCTGGAGCCCCCCCCCCGAAATGCATGGTCAATGTAGCGGAGTTCATTGAGAGAACCAAAACGTACGCTCATCTGGTTACTGATGGCGGGCTTTTCGGAGACCTCGATGCAAAAAGAACGCATTACAAAAAAAAAACAGTGTCAGTCTTCGTGCTTGACAAGCTAACGCGAAAAATTTGTCGATGCACGAAAGGAACAGTGTTGAATGCACTGAATTCCTTGGAGGTTAAACCTCTACAGATAATTAAATGACGAGGTTTCTTCGTGTGGGACATATTGTTGCCCACGCCAGAGGACTGTGTGGATGCAACGTCTCGTGATTTGATCACGAAAGACTACATCATTCGCACAGAATACCAAGGACGGCGTAGGACCAAGGTGACAATATATGAGATTCCTGACTATATTCCTGGAGAGCATTTAGGGGCATATTTCATGCAGTATGGCCAGATTGTGAATATCACTCCAGAATATGAGATAGGTGAGTGGGGGTTCGAGATAATGATTAACCATGATGCCTTCACCTCCATTCCCAACAGCTTAGAGATAGGCGGGAAACACTACCCTGTCATTGTGACGGGTACGAAACCAGCTTGTTGGAAGTGCGGCAAGATTGGTCATCTCGCCCCTTCCTGCCCAGAGAAGAAGGCCTCTGGAGTCCCGCCTAAGTCCGATACCCCTCGAACTGATACTTCTTGTAACGTGGCGCCTGTAGTGGGCCTATCTGCGACTGGCACCGGTGGTGAAAAATCCCCGGTAGGTTCTCTTCCAGAGGCCACATTTACTGCTATTCTGGCGACCATGATGATATACTGACGAAGAGGTTTGACCTCTTTTCAGCGTGTTATAATGGCCGCTCTAGGGACGTTTCTTGGCTGGTGAAGCGTTCCTTGAACGCTGTGTGTACGCTTGTCTACTCGGATCTGGAAGGCAGGCTTTGTGTTGTGGACGTTACTATAAAAGATCAGCCATTTCGTCTCATTGGGGTTTATGCGCCCAATGACCTCAAGGAGCGGACCGACGTTTTTTCGGTGGATCGAGCCGTTTCTGACGACTTCTGGTCGCGTAATTTTAGCGGGTGACTGGACTGCCGTCCTCGATCCCGATATAGATCGCACGGGTACTAGATCGGGTACTAACAACCCGGATGTAAAGGCATTTCGGGACTTTATCGATAACTTTGATAACTTTAACTTGTCGATAAGTTCAGGAATGAATTTCCCCGTTAAGTAGTTTGGACTTGGACTAATAGGTGCAGCTCGGCTTCGGTGTTGCGTACAAGCTATATCGACCGAGTCTTAGTTAGGTCAGTCGATTTAGGGCTCTTAAGCTGTCCAAGTCATCATACTATAGTTTATTCGGACCATAGGCTTGTTCGGGTTCGTTTAAACTTAGATAAGCCTAGAATTAGAACGGCTGGTTATTGGAAATTCAACACATCGTTGTTCGGTGATAAGGATTTTCACGACCAGTTTATACTAACTCTAATACGGGAATTGACGGGCTCTGTGGTTGGGAATAAGTGGTGGGATCACCTTAAGGCTACTATTAGGTCGTTTGCGGCTGATTATAGTAAGCGACTCAACCAAGATAGACTAGCAGAGCAAACGGCACAAGAAGCTCGAGTAGAAAGGGCTATAAAATCAGGAGATAGTGGGGAAATAGCCGTAGCTATCACAGAGTTGAACTCCTTGCTTATCAAGAAGGATCAAGCTCTGGTAGTTAGGGCTAGATTAAAAAGGATGACTTTCGAGGCAACAAATATGGCCGCTGAATTGCGAGCTGAAGAGGTTCGGAGTATCGCGGATAGATACATCGCGGATGGGCGTAACGTGACTACAAACGACGGCATATGCGAGGCTTTCCGAGCTCACTTTCAGGAGCTTTTTACCAGGGAGCCCGGTCTGAGTTCGACTCACTTCGACATCTATTTGGCCGACTTTCCACGCCTCGAGGTGACGTAAGCGGCTGGGTGCGAGGGTCTGATAACAGAGGAGGAAATCTGGGACGTGTTGAAGCACGTCGGTCGAGACAAGACTCCGGGCATCGATGGAATTCCCGATGAAGTGTACTTGAGGCAGTCGCACGTGTTTGTCCCTCTGCTGGCACTGATGTTTAACCAATGGATGAAGAACGGGAATATTCCCGAATGCTTCACTAGAGGTGTGATCAAGTTGCTTCGCAAGGATAATCACGGAGGGGTGGGATTAATAGTTTTCGGCCCTTAAATGTTAAATACAGAGTTAAAGATTTGGGCCAAGGTCTTAGCTAACCGTTTCCAGGCTGCCCTACCTAGTCTAATGGGCCCTGAGCAGACTTGTGCTGTGAAGGGTAGGACTATTCAGGACAACCATCATTTGGTGCGCTTGATCATAGAACAAGTCGACAGTGAAGCCGCGCTGATCAATTTAGATCAGTCCAAGGCGTTTGATAGGGTTGACCATCGATTTCTCGAGGCTGTCCTCGAGTCTGCTGGCTTAGGGCCGTACTTTCGATCCTGGATTCGTTTCTTGTATCGTTCCCCCAGTGGAGGTGAATGGGGTGAGGTCGAAACCTTTCACTTTGTCCAGATCCATTCGTCAAGGTTGTCCGCTTTCGCCGATGCTGTACATTCTTGCGTTGGAGCCCTTCTTGCGCAAGTTAAAGGAGAATCCGGTCCTACAAGGAATTACTTTTCCTGGTTCGAACACGTCGGCCATGTATTCCGCCTATGCCGAGGACGTCAGCCACCTTGTGAAAAGCAATGCCGAGATTGATGGAATTGGCAAGGAAATCAGCAGGTATGAGGAGGTGACTATCGGCTTGCGCTTGGGTGACTGGAAGGGTGTTTATCTTCCTGGACCCTTCACTTGGATGGACGGGCGTCTCAAGATACTCGGCGTCTGGTTTTGGCCCCGACCTCCAGTTGGAGAAGAATTGGTTGGAGGTCCGAGAAAAGGCCGAGGCTGCAGCTAGTCTGTGGGCTCGGAGGAGGCTTTCCTTACAGGGGAGGGCGGAAGTTTGTGCCTCGCACATCTACCCCATCATTCTTTACCGGCTCTCGGTACTTCCCCTGCCGACCACTGAACTAATTATATTAGTGCGAGTCCTGTTTAGCTTCTTGTGGGGTGGCAGGTCTCCTGCGGTGCGTCGGCCGGTCTGTTGCCTACATCCGTCTGAGTGTGGTCGAGGCATGCCCGACGTTGACACTCGTCAAAAGACGTTGCAGCTCAAGTTCCTGGATCGAATGTGTCAGCAAGATGAGGGTGACGGCCTCTTCTGGAAGGAAGACGCTAAGAAAGCATATCGGTCTTTGAGAAGTGTGCATGAAGGCGAGTAGGAGGCCCGCCGTACTCCTTGGGCCAATTGCTCTTTCTATCGCGAGTGTCGACACGCTCTGAAAGACTTCACACGGGTTAAGGAAGGCCTCTCTGACACCCGACTGTTGTCTCCTAAGGCATTATATCGGGTGTTAGTGTGTGTGTGGGGGGGTCGCTCAAGATACTCTAAGGGATGAGCTCGGTTTGACGAAGGAGGAGTTTAGCTCTCTGTGGCTTTGGGCGTCCGGGTGGCGATGTCTCAATAACGATGAGGCATCACTCACATGGCTGGTGTTGCGGACGCCCTCTCGGTCGGCAAAAAGCTCTTTGCAGCAGGCTTGGCATTTACGCCAAACTGCATGCGTTGCGGTGGGGCGGTTGAGTCGTTGGGGCACATCTTCTTCGATTGTAGCGTCGTACGACCGTTGTGCAAACTGATTGAAGGCTACATGGTTCGCGTCCTAGGTGGAAAATCCTTTGTCCTTGAAGCCAGGTCCGTATGTAGCAATGTTGTGCCGCAGTTGAAGAGGAATGAACACTATGTGTTCTTGTGTTTACTCGGTATTATGCGAGTCGTGATTTGGACGACGCGACAGAAGGAATTTTATGGAGGTGATAAGTTTTTCTCTTCTCAACTGGTTTTGTTTTTTAAGCACCAGCTTAAAATCAAGATTAGAGAGAAAAAGGAGGCGGCTCTCTTCATCAAAATTTGAGGAAAGGTGGTTGAATGCTTCGCATTTGGTTCGCTTGAGAGGGGCTAATTTAGAGTGGCATCTGGAGGTGACATAGGCTTAAGGTTATTGGTCGCCTGACTTAAAAAATTTGTCATTTAGGGATAAGTTAGAGTAAGTCGTTTTGTTTTTGTTCAAGATTGTTTGATTTAACTTAGCTAAAGTATGGATGATCATTGGCCCTTTTATTTTTGTCCCCCAGTTTTTGGTTCATTACCTCCTTCCCTCCCGATTTAGATGGACAGAGCTTGCAGTTCTCTGGTTAAACTGTGGGGTGCCTTTCGTTTTCGAGTGTGTCGTTTCGTTATTTGTTAGCATGTTTAAATGTGTGAATGCTAGAGTGAATAATTTTAGAATGGATGCATGGAAAATTATTCTATTAATCCCGCAGAATTTTTCGTCCAGTTAACTGTTATCTCTGCCATGATTAGTTTTTTTTTGGTGTGTGTGTGGGGGGGTTCTGTTACTAACACTAGTTTTGATTAGTTGTGTAAATATTGTTATATCATGAACATTGGGGATTTATGTTTTTGAAAATTTTTATCAGCCCAGCCATCCACAAAATCTGTCTATATGAGGCTTAGGTAGAATTTCCTTGAGTGGATGTGGTATTGTGGTGTATGTGTGTTATGGTGAAACACACCTAGTCTATAGAAAATAGACTCTCCCATCTAATATAAGTAGGTGTCAGTGAGGATCGACGGGAGTCGAATACGAAAGTAGTCAGCTACCACAACTAGATTACTCTGCGTAATACTTATTATAACAAGTTTCTAACGTTTTTGTACGTTGAACCTATTTAGGACCGAATGTAGTCCAAATACAGTTTCCACTGAGGAAATAACTCTACAACAATGTGTATGGCAGTGTTGTGTGGATGAGATGTTTTAGTGAAAGGAGCAATGTTTGGACAATTCGGTCAGTAAATGAGGCTAGCTAAGTTAGAGGTAAGACATTTGAAGACCAGCCTCCCCACTTTCCAATTTTGCCCTTGTAGCACATTTGTACTTTTGTACAATAAATACCTGTGCAGATGGAGATTCGTCTCCAGGTGTGCTGGTCAAACACTCTGTCTCCGCGCAGAGAGTATCCCCAAACGAGGCTATGTCGAAGGGCAGAGTCCCGTCTCGGGAAACAGCTACCCGATTTCGTTCTATACGGGGTCTATGAGGAATGTTTTGCCGAGCCTACGGGATTGGATACCCCAGATTAAATTCGGCCTTATACCACATCTGACCGCGTGTGGCAGTTGGTAGATATCCTGAAGTTGGGGATTCATTGTGGAATTCTCTTGACATACTTCTAGAAGTTGGCTATTTCTACGAGCTGCTGGCGAATCTTATATATGTTGTTCTTGTCCTAAGTATTATCGTTCATTACCAAACTTCATGTGATTATAAAGATGGATACCCCATAGTAATCTAGCACTTTTCTTTATTTCTAACGAAATATTTCCGTTTCCTTTCTTAACATTTGGAATTCTTCTTTCGCTCGTCCAATGCAGGTTCGGATTTCTATGTTAGATGTTTGATCCTTTGTTAAAACCCTTCCGAGATATTCCAACTTCTGCACCTGCTTGATGTTTATATTAGCAATTCCTAACTCGTATCTAAGACATTTTCTCTTGCTGATGACCATATTTTCTGTCCTCTTGAAGGTGACAGTTAATCCATTTTTTTCTCAGTTTCTTCTACCAAAATTCCTAGGAGGCCCTGAAGTTTCCATTCCGAGTCGGTCATCAATAAAATGTCTTCTATGTATTTGATATTGTTAAAATTACGCCCACTGATAATAAAACCTGGTAAGGTCGCCAGTTCCTTTAGGATAGCGTTGCATCCTTGTCTCACGCTTTTTTGTCTAGCGACTCAATTTATACAGGCGGTTTGCTCCCAGTATACATCTATTCCAGATCGATCTCTTTTCCCCAGCAGTTCAATTAGATTCTTATGCCGTAGATAGTTGTAATGTGAGTATTTTCTTTTATTGCAATCTAGAATCGTTCTATGAGCGAGCTTTTGCTGTGAAGCTTATTTTCTCTTTCATTACAGATTTCGTTGTTCATACAATTTCGATGACGTAAGGAGAGAAAATCAACGTAGCAAAAAAAGAAAAAAAAGTGAGAAAATGTGACAGCGAAATCATCAGACGCAAACAGAAGTAAAATAAAGAAACAATTCTTCATCTCACTTCGAAACTCTTAATGGAAAATCCGGAAAAAGAAAACAGGAAATTTGTCTGGTGCTGTGAAACCATTTCTTTTCAACTTATGTCTTTTCAAACATCAAGGTAACGTAGGTTTAACAAGCAACCTAGTTTCGCTAAGTAGCTGACCGCAATTTATTTAGTCGGTGTGTTGGCCGGTTCGACTATTTCGCCAATATCATTATGAGTAACAGCAACTGGTTTTAATATGTAGAAGAAGCAACATTCTTGTTGGAAGACCTCAGAACTGCCGTTAAAATAACGAGTCTGAAATGGCATGACCACGCCTCAATAAACAACAATCTGTCATTTTACAAGGTACCACATAAGTCAGAAGTAAAAGAGGAATACAAAAGAAAATAGTGTGACAGAGTTACTGAGTCGACTGGAAGATGCTTCATCGCCACAGATTTTGCGGAGCAATCCAAATCCTTCGGCATGACGACAGCAGAATACCCCAAAAAATGCTCTACGGCACTCGACTCAAGCATAAATCAAGAAGGCGCTTCAAGAACTGTCTAAAAGATTCTCTTGCAGTCTGCAATATAGATGATCTTGGGTGTGGGAAACTGGTTCTTGTGATTCATATAAGCGGAGGCGTATGATTCCTGAAGGTACTAAGAATGGGCTGGGCAAATGTCAAGCATGAACCCGAGATGTGAAGGGAGCTGGCCAGGAGCTATGCAACCCTACGACCATACACGGATATGTGACTGATGATAATAATAAAGATGCTGTTTCTGGTTTTGATTTATTGTTGTAGCTAAATGTCTAATGTTAAGAAAGAGTAAATTAGCTTTTACCATTGATGCACTTAAAAATAGAAGTAAAGCCTTTTCTATGGGTTTGCAAGACTCCGAGAAGATACAAATGCAGTGTGCAATGAATAAATTGTCTAAATTACGCAGAAATGAAAATGCAACTGGCATCTCATTTTACATATATATATTTACTAAAATTACATAAACATATCTTAAAATAAATTTATTCAATAAAATTGCCATTGGCTTTAACCACAGACTTCAGACGACTTCAGAATCTCCTGCAACTCTTCTGGGCGGTCTCCTTCTTTTAGTTGATGAAAGTTGCCATAATCTTTGTCTTCAGTTCATCTTTGGGGTTACAAGGAGTTTTCTTGATCTCTCACTCAACTGCGCTCTAGGTGGTTGCAGTCTAGGGAGTTAGGTGGCCAGACATAAGTGATGATGTGGTCGGAGAAATTGCGTGACAGCCTTGACTGGGTTCTCCTGCTTCTGTGGCAAGGTTCAGAGTCCTGTTGCCAGACACAGGATCTTCCAGCAGCCACCTTAATGACCCAGGGTAGCACTACCTCTTCAGGGGTACTTCCATGTTGAAGATGAATGTGGGAAGATGAACGGAGGCATAACGTCGCCATTACTAGAGATCACTCAAAACACCTTCGTAATCACCATTACACGCATCCAACTCTTTCCGAATTCTCTGCACTGTCCTTAAATTGATACCTAAACACTCTGAAATTTTCGTATTATAGCTTCCGGTCCGAATACCAAGCAGTACAGTAAGATGTTTCCAAATTTCTGGCGGAGTGAATTGTGTCATGGTGCTCTTTTTCTAACAGACGGTGCCCAACTGACCATACAATACTGTGCAGTCGACAACATCAAAAACAAACAACGCGCATGCGCGAAATTACAAATATGAAAATGCGACAATTTATGCATCGCACTCTGTAGTTGGCGTTAGCGTTAATTTGTTGTTTGGTATACTTTCTTTATACATTTACATTTTTAAGAACAGGTTATACAGAATTTATTCAGATTCAGGAAAGTATTTCAGGAATTTTAATAAATTACAAGGTAACTAAAAAAACTGTCCTTACCCTTTTTGATTTATTAAAAACAAAAAAGATATACAGCAAATTTGGCATACGCGGTTAATCCTCAAATTAATCCCAATCATCACCCAAAACTATTTGCCTACGTGACTACAGATGCGCAAACTAGATGTCATGGATGCAAATAAGTTCGTGACTTCCGACTGCAAGTCTGCCTCATTTGCGAAGGATTTTCGAAGAACGTGGTTGTCCAGCGAATGGAAGAGGTGGAAATCTGTTGGTACAATGTTCGGGGTGAAAGGTGGATGGCACAATGTCTTCGAGTCTAGTTCACGTATGGTATCCTTGGCCACCCGCGCCACATGAAGCCTGTCATTTTCATGCGGAACAGTATACTCTTGTGATTAACCAATGCTAGTTCCTTTTGCTTCAATGCTTGTTGTACACGTTCCAACTGCTGAGAGTACAAGTCCACAGCGATGGTTCGTCTCGTTGGTAGCAACTTATAGTGTACCACTTGTTGACTAGACCACCAGGTACAGAAAATGATCTTGCGTGGGTGGAGAGGTGATTTTGTGGTGATAACTCGTGTCTGTCACGCTTCACAATGTCATATAGCATCCACTTTTAGTCACTGGTGAGCACTTAAATATGTATAGGTTGCGATGTTGAGAAAGCAAAGAGAAACAGGCTGTCACTCGTTGTTGATTGTTGGCTTCTGAAAATGTGTGGGGTACATATTTGCTTAATTTTGCCGCCTTTCGTCGTATGCAGTGCAAGTGAAGTCTTACTGAATAATCAGAAACCTATGGCCGCATTCAGGGTCTCATCATTCAGGACTTGTGGCCGGCCGCTGCAGGATTTATCACAAAAGGATAAATCTCCCGATCTAAACTCCTGGAATCAATGTCTGGTATTGCGTTCATTCATAGCATTATCCGTGACGATGCGACTTCGGACAAGACTACCTTCAAGTGATAAAGCAGATAACCCCGAACGAGGTGTTTCGACACCGTCATGTTTTCTCGCTGCTGCTCGATCACTGACTGATGTGGGTGAACAATGCACATGCATTGGTCAAGAGCAATTCAGCCACCAATACTTCTACCGCTTTCCCGATCACTTGACAAACTCATTTGCGTATCAGTGATCACTTCTTCGCATATCAAAAACCACGTGCAAGCTGACCGGACATCATAATACATATACCATTTAGTTACATAGGAAGCGTCTGGTTAGCAAGGTGAAATTATTGTTTTTTAAACTACAAATTTCCCATGATTTCTCTCGAACGCTCATATCTACTCAAGCTATACGGCGGTTACATGTAAGATACTGGTTCGAGTCTTGTCCGAGGACACATATTTTTTATGAAATTTCTGGGGCATTCAGGCCGGTAAACGATGTTAATACTGTTTATTAAAAGCAGATCATTTAAAAAAAATATTTGAATATATAAATGTATGAACAGAAATATATTAAATAATTGTCGGAATTCATCCATTTCATAATATATGATGTCATGTGTTTACGTTAACATACGCTTAGCTCAGATATGAGCGTTTGAGAAAATTTATGGGAAATGTGTATTTTAAAAATAGTAATTTAAACTTGCTAACCAGACATCTCCTCTGTAGCTAAATGGTATATCACGTCGGGCTATATGTCAGCTTCGTGTAGGATACAGGTTCGATTCCTGTTGAAGGAAATATATTTTCTAGGAAATTCTTCGGTCATTCATGCCGGTAAATAGAATTAATATTGTTTATTATAAACAGAACATTCACTTCAATATTTGTACCTATGAAAATAACGTATAAACAGAAAATATATTAAAATAATTGTCGGACTTCGTTGATTTCATAATATAGATAGATATGTAAGGGGTTTATATCGATGGATAGATAGTGATTTACTAAGCCTAGCACAAGTCATGATACAAAGTCTAAAGGATGGGTTACCCAGTGAGGATTGAATTCACTACTCAGTCGCAATTGATCTAGCGAGACGAGCTTGCTAACCATTAAAACACGTCGAGGTACCAAAAATAGATAGATATAATTGGCGACACCAAAGTCAAGTCAAGAATTTTATTTATCTTGGATGTATTTTGGTAGATCAAAGAAAAAGTGGTACATAAATCTTGTAGAGCAAAATATGCTTTTCAAAATCTAAGTAAACTATGAATGAACAGGACAATTGCGTTAGAAACAAAGAAAAGAGTGCCGAATTGTTATATAAGTCCTCTACACGGCAGTGAATGCTGACAATTTCCTCACAGATGATAGAGATTGAAGAAAAAGGCGTGTAGTTCTACAGAAGAATGTTGAGAACATTATGGATTGAACCTGTGAGAAACGACGTAGATTTAGGGAAAACAGAAACGGAAAGGAAACATAGAATCAGAGACGGACTGTTGAAAAGGGTTTGAAGAATCTGACACTGACATAAAATACTAAAATACAAGTAAAATAAAACAGGGTTATATAGGAATAAAACAGGGTTATATAGGAATAAAACAGGGTTATATAGGAATAAAGCGTCGCTGCCGACACTTGAGTTTAAACTTAGATCGCCATTGATCAAACACAGGCGATCCGATTATTGTATTATGTTGGTGATGTGACCATAGAGGAAACGCAGAATATATAGGAAGTAGCTGAGGACTAACGATCGTTATTTCTAATCTATTCTATATTACTATACAGATCGCTATTTCTATTCTATCCTCTATTACTATTCGGATCTACCCTTCTATTCTGTTTTCTATTAATATACGGGCCGCTATTATCTACTCTATTTACTATGCTATTTCTGTATTCGGATCACGACACGGGCGAGTATTATCGAGCAAGTACTATTAGCGCGAGATTATTCGAAGGCGTCTCACATCAGTATTGTTCAACGGCGTACTCTAATTGTATCTGCGATTACAAAGTCTCTACTACAACGAACATTACGAAAGTGACAACGAGTATCCGCTGACATGACAAAAGTGGCAAAGAGTGTTTGTTGATATCACAAAATAGAGTAACCCAGTAACGTACTTGTGTAAATGATAGCAGAACTAGGACCGGAAACGATAATAGGGGACACACATTGCCGAGAGCTAGAGCAGATAGGAAGTTGTGGAGTGCCAAGATATTTCTGAAGGATGCGGCACATAATAAAAGAACTACGGATTAAAACAGTGATTATATTTAAAACTACACACTTGCTTCAAACAGTTGCTTCTTATGTTGTGGTGTCCTCCCTCTAAAGAGTCTATGTTAGACTCTTCCGCCTACTATCAGATTAGTAGGACAGAAGGCTTCGGGGAACAGTGAATAGATTGAGCGCTATTTCATTCGATACACACTCACTAGTCGTGTAATACTCTTCTTGTGTACTTACTGTTTAATAAACGATATATCTGCAAACCTGGTTTTTGTTATTACTTAACCATTTACTTGGTCACAACATCTTATATCTATCTTCAAAAGAGACAATTTTCTCGGGAAGGTTTCGTCTGAAGCTGATGGATTTGAAATCTGAAGATAACAAATTCACTTGACAAGATTTCGCTAAAAGGTCTTTATCTCTAAGGAATAGAGAGTAAGAAAGAATCTGTTTAGTTCGTATCTTCTTTTCCGAAAGAGATGACAGCAATCATATCGACTTAACGTCTGTATTTTGATTTTGTCTTTGATGAAAGCTCTCAGGAAAAAAAACAACAACTAAGTATGTACATATTATCTATTATGAGATAAATTATATTTTTGAAAATATATATTTCTGAAATATCAACTAACAGAATCTTAATGCTTGAAATATACTTTCATTCAAATCTTATTTAAGGTAATGCATCATTTGTATACAATATGGGTTACTGAAGTCAGTATAGCTTTGAATTATATAATGTGAGTTATTTATATTTTAAGTTTGTGGCCTGTTGATAAATAACTAATGTATTTTTGTATTTTCAGTCTCTATGTTTCAAAATGTGGAGACTGAGAGGTTTTAAACATTAATGTGTTTTAAGTATTCAAACGAAGAAACCATTAACTCTCAAAATGTAATGGTTCTTTCAAATTATTGAAAAACTACATCAGATTATGCAGCAGTTCTCAAAAGTAACGATGAATAAAATCGTCTCACCCTGAGTATGCTTCAGTTTGCTCGTGTATAAACACAGTTAGTCTCGCAGGTTTTACAATAAAGGGTCGCATGTACAGATCAATACTTTATTCAAAAATAAAGGTTTTATCAGCAGTACTCATCGACACATTGTAAATCCTCATTCGGCTTTCACACAAAGCTGTACACTCACATTTACCGTAATTTCTCGAATATAATACGCACTCATAAATAATACGCACCCAACAAATGGTCCAAAAATTAAGAAATATATCTATCCCTATGTATTATACGCATCTATAAATTTTGTCAAAAAATAATTACGAAGATATTTTATCAACCTTGACATTAAGAATAAAATCGAACCTAAGCGGCTAAAATAATGTTGGAAATTACCAGGCGGTTTTCCTGATAGATATAACATTTTAGTTTACCGCAAAAATGTCGTCAAAACGTGCGAGTTATAGTTCAAATTTTAACCAATAAGTAATAGAATTAGCAGAAAGAATAGGAAACAAAGATGCAGCTAGAGAATATGAATTGAATGAGGCTAACATACGTTTATGGAGAAAGAGTAAAAATAAAGTAAAAAAGTGTAAATCAAATACCAAAGCTATAGGTAGAGGAAGGAAAGCTCAATATCCAGATATGGAACAAAGTTTAGTTGAATTTGTGAAAGAAAGACGATCAAGTGGATGTTCCATAAGTAATGTGGAAATAAGGATGAATGCAAAAGAACTTCTGGAAACCATGTATCCTGGAAACACATTAAACGCTTCAGCAAACTGGTGTTTTCTTTTTATGAAGAGGTTTGATATGTCTATTAGGAGAAGAACATCCATAGCCCAGCATTTACCTGATGACTACAAAGATAAGTTTTTGAATTTTCAGTGTTTTGATATTTTGCATGAAGAAAATACTTCTTATAACGGGGGAATGGTTGGCCAACTTCAAGAAATAGATGTTGTCTGCAACCGTCCATTTAAACAAGGGATGCGTAAAAAATGGAATGATTGGATATTTTCTGGTGTTCCCAGTTTTACAGGAAAATTCAGTTGGGACTTGTAAAATGGATCCAGGTATCTTGGGATTCCGTCAGTGAGGATGTTATAAAGAAGAAGTTTTAAGAAGTGTTGTCTCACGACAGCCATGGATGGTTCTGAAGATACTTTCCTTTGGCAAAAGAATGAAGAGGCCTAAGATAATTTTGAAGAGGACGAAGATAATATTGTGAATAATAATTAATTTATGACAATTTAGGTATTGATTCTGTTATAGAAATTGGTGATGATGATGATGAAAATTAAAATTTCAATAAATTCTTAACTTGATTTCCTCTTTTCTTCGAATTTGGTCTTTTCATAGATTTTTTAATTTTTCGCCAAATAAAATATACTTTTACTGATAAGCAAATTTATTGACAAAAAATGTTACAATGGTTATTATTGGATTTAAAATGAAAATTGGGATAATAACTTTCTTATTTTAGAACAATAATTACGTATTTATTATTATTATTATAAATCAATAGTGAAAAAATATTTTTGTTTAAATCTATTTATAATACGCACCCCTACTATCACCTGTAATTTACAGTAAAAAAATGCGTATTATTTTCTCGAAAATTATGGTATACAAGGGTAAGTCAAAGATTATCCACTCTTTCGTCATAACATATATTTAAGTTTTTCACACTGACTTCTGCTTATGCGTGCTTATAGTTGGTACTCTTGTGGTCACGCGATCGAAGCTCGAGTTTGGTCTCGTCAGTTTCCTCACTGCTGTTACAGTGGAAACACGGCCGCTCCACTAGAAGTGTGCATTAAGGAGGGACAAAGTTCAGCGATACAGAGCTGCAGAGAACATGTTACCTCATCGATGATAACACGCCGGTTCGCCATTACCATCTTTGGATCTTTATGAATCTTCTCGTCAGTGATTGGAGGTTGACGGGTGTCCTGCACTATCTTCGTGTGTCGCGCTAGTCTGGTCACATTTAACCTCCTGGATGCACTCATACACACTTCTACGGGGTAGTGTACTGTCACCGTATAGTGTCAAAAGCCTCCGATTATTTTCAACCCCCTAAAACCCATTCCGACCAGAGAAATCGGATCACTGATTTTGTCACGCTTTGTTGCAGACTTCTAGAGGAGCGGCCATGTTGACATTGAAAAAGTGGTAATCAGTGAGCGAGAGATCTGGTAAATACTTTCGGTGTGGCAAAGTCTCATATCCAAAGTCGGTGAGTTTGTGGATTGTCACCCTGGCAACATTTGGCCAAGCATTGTCACGAAGCTGAATTGGACTTCATTATTTTACAAGTACCTGTCACATTTGCTTAATGAAATGTAGATTTCATTCAGTTGCTGGCAGTGAACATTGACAGTGATTCTTTGGTTAGATTCCAGAAAGCTGTGATGGCTAATAACAAGGGATCCATTTCTCCTTTGAGAAAGTTACTACTCGATCAAAAAATGCATCATTCGAATTTCGCGGATGCAGCATCGAACACACCTCAAAACGTCGAACTGCGACTTTCATTGAGTTCATTTATCGAGTTTCTTCACTTTGTAAATGTTCTTGAGATTGTCCAATATATTTTGAAATGCTGACACTCATTATCCGAGACATTTCTCTGACACTTTGACGTAAGTTTTTTTCAAATAGTGTTTTCATATGTTGATTGTCAATTGCAGATGGACGTCCTGTAGCACTTTGATCTTCAAGACTCGTATCCCCACTGTGGAACTTCCCCAACCAACACCGGACTGTCCTACCTCAAGTGGATCATTCGCTCATACTCTCTTAATGTTGGCCGTCGTTTGAGAAGAATTATGAACTCATGCTTTTTTGCATGACTTTTTAATGTTCCTCAAAGGCATTTCTTTTTTCATGATTTTTTTTTATATTGAGTTTCCGGTTTCTTCTAAAGTCTATTTCAACACTATACTTCTAAAGTTACTTCTAAAGCCTTTTCATTCTCTTTCACTCCCAGTAGTCCCTTGCTTAGGTTTAAAGCCTTAGTTGGTTTAAAAATGTTGTTTTGGACTTATTATTTTTAAGCTCTTATTTCAAAAATGTAAATTTACATTTAACTCTCCGTTAGCACAGTGGGGGTTTTAAACGATAAGCAAAATTATTTTCTTCAACATTTACCAAGTGGCTAGTCAAATTTGCATCAGTACTTAAATAGCTTTATGAATGCCCATGTCAAGTAACTAGGGGAGAGCTATGGTTTTATTCTTAACTAGCTTAGAAGCCGTCTTTCGGGCTAACTCCTGCTGTAGGCTTTTCGGCTTCCGGCCTTTTACCGTCAGCGTCCTATGCAAATAAATGTTATAAAAATATAAACAATAATGAAATTATTTTTTCTTTATTCGACATCTTAATTCGGCATAATCTTTCTTCGTATACGCAATCGATCTCCGTTGTTTGTACATTTAGTTTGCGCGCATTTTTATTTTCTTCTAAAATCATCATTCTTTATGATCCCATCACATAAAGTCACTCTTAAAAGACATTAGGGAACCCAAACTATGCAATATTTCGAATACGTCACATATGACATATGAGTAACGTAGCATGCCTCGCTTAATTTTTCATTACGGTTTAATTAGACGATATCAATTGAAATTAAAGTGAAGCCTTTAATAAAGAATTGTTTGTTTAAACCCTTCACCCTGTTTGATATTTAAATTTAACTTTAAATGAATTGTTGATTTAATATTTAATCGTGCATATCTACACAAGTTACTGCCTCTTACTTCAGGTTGTTTATGATTTGCCGAGATCGAAAAACGGACAGACATACACGCGTACACTCTACTTTCTTTATATAGATATTGGTAGGAATTACATGCGATTTTCTTTATGAAAATAAAATGCAACCTATTTTTGCATATCTCAAATTTTGAAACTTATACATTTTTAATATTATCCTTTTAATTCTATTCTTGAAAATAAAGCCTTTCGTTTTCATTCTTTCTTTTTATTTATCCTACAAAAGCCAGAATGTACACTTAAGAAAATATATAAAAAGAAACTTAAGAACTTAACTGATATATCTACAATATTTTAAATGAGATGTGTGTAAGTACTACTAATACGGTTACAATGCTCCTCAGTACTAAAAAGAATAACAACTTTTACTTAGTTATAACAATGTGCAAGCCGTTTCTAAGTTAGACTCACTAATATGAAAACATTAAAAACATTTTAAGACGCGACTTTCGTGGTTTTCTCTTCGTTTATGTGAAAATATCGATTAATGTGTGCAAGGATTTCAATTTTATGTTATATCTGGAAATCGATTGGCGTCTGCAGCTGCAGTAAAATATAAACTCTGCAAATATGCATGTAGTGACAAGAAAAACTTGTTTCAAGCCTGGTTGAAGGCGTTTCCAAGAAATGCGTGTCTGTAATGCCGCAAAGGCTTTTAGTTCTCTTAATTTCACAGCTCAGAAATAAAACTTGTTATTTCTCGTTTACTTGCCCTGTAATTCAGGGCGAAATGATCAGTTAGGAAGCAGCAGCTTTAAACCTAAGACCTGTTCCTTGCAGCTCTACGAGGATTGCTCGATACTTAAATCGGTCTATTCATTTATACTACTGACATTGTTCGGACTGTTGTCCTCAATTTCGTTGGCATATACTAGGAAGTTTCAGTCCTTGTGCTTCTTCAGGTTATTGGAATTTCGAACTGAACGCTTTATTTTATCCACCGGGGTAGATTATACTAGTTCCACGTGCCATGCATCTTCCGAATGTCTCATTATCAGTTTTTGTTCGCCTCAGCTCTAGCCAGGTATTGCATCCACACACATGCATACATAGAAAAAGGGAAAATTCGACCAATAATATTCTAACTAGCGCATATATAAATTACATCAAACTTAGTATAAAGTTAACGAACAGTGAAAAAAACGACAATCATTTGCTGAAACATCCTGAGGAGTGTACTGAACAATTATAAAAAAAGGATTCGTCTACGAAATTCTGGAGTTAAGGCGCTAAATTAAAATCAGAGAAGTGACAAATTATATATATATATATATATATATATATATATATATATATATATATATATATATATATATTCAAAATATCCTTCATAAATTCTCTGAGACAGCGAAAGTATTTAGATTTACTATCAACATAAAGAAGACTGAGCTAATGTGCTGGCCAGTACCAGGCAATCCATGTATCAAAATCCTTCCGTCTTTATTGATGGTATGGCATTACACACTTTTGAGACGTTCACATATCTTGGATCAACAGTCTCTTTCCATGGAAAAATGGACAAAGAAATCCAATCCAGAATAGCCAAAGCCAAATTTAAACATAGTCTTATCTATGGTGCTGAAACTTGGACCCTGTACCTCAAGTGCATAAATCAACTTGACACCTTTCACATGCGATGTCTTCCTGCCATATGTGATATAAAATGGGTTACAGGATAAAGAATAGTGCAATACTGAGGAACTGTAAAGGCATTCAAGCAAAGATAAAACTTAGATGGGCTGGTCATGTGAGAATGTATCACCATAAGCTTCCAAAAAAGGTGTTGTATGGATATCTACCAAGCTCCAAGCGTTCATTTGGACGTCCATCTTACGATACAAAGACAAATTGAAAGATAAAACTTGAAACGTGTCATCTTTGATCTGAAAACCTGGGAAGCCCAAGCATCTAACCGAAAGGAAGCGCGTAAGACATGTTTCATTAAGTTAAAGGAATTTGAAGACAGTAGACTGAAGCACCGTGATAAGCTTCGTTAAGCTCTGAAGCAGAGACGCCATCAAAATCCTGCTTTAAAAAATCATCTGCCAGTGCGGCTTTATCTCCCAGAACAAGGCTGTGCTGGTATCACACTTAAGAAAGCACAAATGAAATATGTCTTTCCCTTACCTGATTTTCTCCACATTAGCCCCAATGCTGACCCTCATTTATCGTTCACGATAGAAGAATCCACCATATATATATATATATATATATATATATATATATATTTATATATATATATATATACTGATAAATTTTAAAGTGTGACAGAATGGTAGGAATACAGATAAATTAGATGGAAAGTAAACATTAGATAAATATTCATATAATCTGGTCAGAAGCCATATAAATGGATTTCTCAGCAAGATTCGCTAAATATCAATTACTTGTTTGTCTTCTTAGTAAAATATAGAAATGTAAATAAGAAGTTAGTTACACACGTGACAAAGATCTGTGTACTAGATATAGAGAAAAGGTGTTTTGCGAATGTTGCTCTCGGCGTAAGAGATAAATCAGCTTGATTTACTGAAAAAATAAGTCTCGCTGAACCTTGGAGCTGTGCTAACGAATTGGGATGAAGCCAACATTAAATTCAGATCGACACATAATTAGCTTCTTCAAAGTATAAACAAAATATTGTGATATTTTTTTTCCTGAGTTCAGCAATGACAGATCTCACATAAACTGACAAAGTACCTGTGCTTAAGAGTGGGTTTGTTTACATTCTTGTATCATGTAGCGAGAAATATACTAGAACAAATTTTCGATATTAAACCAATATGTTCTTCCCGATTTAAATATTGTAGATTAAACCCGCTTTATTTCATCTTCCCTTTCTTCCACTATAAACACCTCCCATATACACATATACACAGAACTAGATCTAGATATAGGATTGAAATTAATATAATTTGTCACTTAGCCGATTGATGTTATATTCAGGTTCATCCACACATGATTATAAATTTATGATTATTATGAACAACATATATATATATATATATATATATATATATATATATATATATATATATATATATATATATATATATTGCCTGCTGATACTTGATAGGTAGAAACCACGGTAGCAGGATGGTTGTTCTTCATATTATTTTATGGCGTTTATATATAATCTTTTATATTATATACTTATAAATATACTTATTTTATAAGTGCTATATATATTATACTTATTTTATAAGTGCTATATATATACATATATATATATATATATATATATATATATATATATATATATATATATATATATAAGAGAAATAACAGATGGAGTAAAATTCCATGGTTCGTAGCATTTACTTTATATATATAAATATATATATAGGGAAGATGTTATAGTAGTTCTAACCAGTGAAAAGTGTGTATATTAAAAAAAAGAGAGAAACCGCAAACGTTTTTGGTTGTAATGTGGATTTAATAAACAAATATATATTATGCTTTATTTTCCATAATTTTGCTACACGTGTTTCTGGTCTAGCGACCTTCATCAGCCAAAGAGTGAATATTTCGACGTATTATTAAAAGGAATTAATTTTTCATATGTTTTTTGATGTTTAATATTCTCGATATTAGACATTCTCTTTTTTTGTGTGTTAGTGACCCAAATGTCTTCCTTGAATTGGCAATGAAAAAGTTCTGCGTGAATGGTAATAAATCAATTAAGACTGGCCCGAGAAAAGGTGTGGAAGATATGTATATTCTTATACGTACGCATATGTATATTCCCTCTCCATACATACATACTATCTTATTATAAGGAATTAATATACACATATGTACACACATATATATATATATACATATACATACACACGCATACATACACACTTCCTATTTTTGTGTTGGGTTCGCATGTGTGCCCATGAGCAGTTTTGTGTATATATATATATGTGTATATATATATACCAGTACGCTCATGTACATGCGCACTCCCTTTCTATACATACATACTGTTTTATTATAAGGAATTAGGATATATACATAAACACACACATATATACACACATATAAACATACATACACACACACACATTTCCCATGTTGTGTAGGGTTTGCGCGTGCGCCTGTGTACAGTCTGTTGTTTTTGCCACTATGTGTATACATATTCGTGCTCCAAATTATCCGCATGTGAGTGTGTGCGCATGGATGCGAGTGGTTGGACCACTGTATTTGGCCATTATGTGTGCATGTTGTGCTTTTGCGTGTAGGGTTACGATCTATTTAGTGCTGGTTTAAATTTGTTTATGAAGTTTTTTTTCTTGTATTTGTAGGTAAGAATAATTGTCTGTTGGGTATATTGGCAGAATTTTAAATTCACCCTGGTTACATTTATAGATCTGTTGTAATACAAAGAGTTATCAGTTGTCTGGTAATTTTATGTTGCTTTTGTGTAGGGAGACCCTGTTGTTCAGTTGTTGGCTGATACCTATATATGATTTCTTGCATTTTGTGCATTTGAGTGCATAAATCACATATTTGGAGTTGAAGTTTAAGGTTTTATTTATTATGGATGTCGCTTTGGGGATTTTCAAATGTGTAAGAGTTTACTACTATAATGATGTCACAAATCCCACATCTTTTTTGTTGCTTTTTGTGACTCTTTGTATTGTGTGTTGGTTAAATTTGGATGAAGTTAGAATGTGTTTTAGATTGGTGTTTGCTTTTAATTATTTTGGTTGTTTTTATAAATAAATTTCTGTCAATTCTTGTGGCATGGATCACTTTAATGCCAGAAGGCTGTTTTGGGACAGACTCTATTCAGAGATGATCATTTAAACCCTGCATATATATATATATATATATATATATATATATATATATATATATATATATATATATATATATATATATATTACTATACACTTTGAAAAGATATATTTACTAAAATTGCGTAAATATATCTTGAAATGCTAAAGAAATATTTCTTCAATAAAATCGCCATTTGCTTCAACCACGGCTCCCGGATGACATAGGAATCTACTGCGTCTATTCTGGACGTTTTTTTTTGTTTAAGTTGGTGAGTGCTGTCATAATCCTTGCCTTCATGTCATGTTTGGTGTTACAATGAGCTTTGTTGATCTCTCACTCAACTGCAGCCCACGCGTAATTATCAAGAGGGTTGAAATCTGGGGAGTTAGGTGGACTGATGTAAGGGAAAATGTCGTCGCAGAAATTGTCTGATAGTCATGACTGGATTCTCCTGCTTGTGTGGTATGGTGCAGAGTCATGTTGAC
>OZ038498.1:90284099-90306599 GCA_964036315.1 Acanthosepion esculentum
TAAGCTACAAATAAAACGTGTTGTTAAACAAAAAAGATTAGCACGTAAGAAAAAGTACAAAATCAAAGAAAAATAAAGTAGAAAATGGAAAAGATAGACATTTGGCTGGTGCAAGCGTGTAATTAGTTGTAATATAATAGACGTTGGAATATATATATATATATATATATATATATATATATATATATAGACAGATAGATAGATATATTTAGTATACAAGACGTACGGTGTTTCTATACCTTCTTCCATAATATAATATATCGTCACGCGGTGCTATATGAGAAAGATGGCGTTGTTTCGTTGTACGACATATTGGATTTTGCTACATTCGCTATCTCTCGTTTGTGTCATTTTCCTGGTAATGTTTTGCCCTTCATTATTACTCCTAACCGTAAAGCAGACTCGTGGGTGCTTATGTAGGTGAGTTCAGACCTATGTTGATAATCAGGTTATGCCGCGACGTAGTAACGCCTCTCCGAGGTAAGTCGAGGACCCCTGTATATGTATGTCTGTATATATGTGTGTGTTCGCGCGTTTTTGTAAGCATGAACGTGATCAAGCCAAACCAGATAGCGCCGCTTGGTCAATTTCTTTTTGTAATATCTCGTTAGAAGTATTGTCTGTAGCTGTCTTTTTGTCTGATAGGTTCTACTCAAATAAATGACGTACCCTCACTCAGAATTTGGCAAATCAACGTGCTATCGGAATAAAAGATGCCACAGACGAAAGGATAAGTTGCTGGGTTTGTGCTTCGTCTCAATCAAACCTCGATTGAAAATATATAGCTTTCAGATAAACTATGAACAGACCTATTTTCTTCATTCTTTTAAAATCCTCATCGTTTACCACTTATTCTTTAGATGAACTTCTAATTCAACCAGTTTTTCTAGGTGATGTGTCCATTTATAACGTGGATTATAATGACCCTCCACTACTTCCTACACTTTGTAGTTCTCAGAAATATGTGTCTTTACTCTCTCCATTTGCCACAAATCTTTACCTATGTTGTTCTTTCAATGTCTATCTTTTCTTTAATTTCCTGTGAGTATCGAATTTCCTAACCTTCTTTCCTCATTATGTGCCCTAGAAATTATCACTCTCTGAGTGTCCTTTTTGTTTCCATTTTCCTTAAAACCAAGTTATGCAATTCTCGGCAGCCTTCTGTAGAAACGCATCTCTGTTGTTTCAAGTCTTCTCTTCATCTTTGGGGAAATTATCCAGCCTTGACTTCCATGTTGGACGATTGATATTACATACCAGTTCATCTTTGTGACTAACAACATTTACCTCTATGTTAATACTTTGCTTACTTTTACGAAGGCATTTTTTACTATTGCAGCGTACCTTCGGATTTCGATCTCACATTGTCCACCCTTTGTTTAAACATTTTCAAGGTAAACGTTTTTACTTTCATTTTGAGAGTTCCATTACTGAGCAGCCGACCGAACCTTTGATTCAATATAATAATTTCCCTTCATATCAGAGAAAAACGTGGGACCAAGAAAGTGTCAGGAGTTGCTCTTCTGGAGGTTTGCATCATCAATGCTGATGGAAGTCAAAAAGGTCCTCCATGGTGATTAAATTATAGTAGTTTCGTTTTAAAGGCGTTAAAATTTACAAAACTTTCCCTGCCCCAGCTAACTGATTGGAGGTAATTTTCGAGATCAGTTGACAGTTTTACATTGTCATAGCTCTCGGTCATATTATTAAGACAGTAGTAAATAGTTGTGCCATCAGTATAAATACAGATTTGGGAACTTCTTTCTTCAGGAAGGTCGTTGATGAAGATAAGAAACAACGTAAGTCCAGGCTTAAAACCTTGTGGTACACAACATGAAAATAATCTAGAAGATTGACCATTCAAAACGTTTTATCCAGATCGATTGGGTTAAGTTAAATATTCGTTTCTTGTGCTTGGGGAGTATGCCAGAATGCCAAACATTGTCAAATTCCCCCAAATTTATCCAGATCTTCAGTCGCCTAAAGAATGCCAAGCGACACAGCGGTGGAAATTTGTGATAAAAACGAAGACAAGAATATTAATCCAAATGCAAATTATGTAAACAATGATAATTTCTCATACCAGAAATTCAGACGGAAAAATCGATATCTGAATCGAGTAAAAAGGATCCAGTTTAGCAGAATATTCCCTTTTTAAAAAGAACATTCAATGTCCATGTCTGGTACAAAATCTGGGTCCACTTTAGCAGTGTGTTTACATTGCAAATTGAACACTCGATATCTGTAGTAATAATGAAATAACAGTGACTAATCTTCTCAGAAATTAAGATAGTTACTTGTAAACTCTCGTGCAATATTGTTAATAATCTCATGGTGTAGAAATAGATTCATTTAACCTTTAACTTGATTGTAGAATTGGAGCTTTTTTTCTCGTAAAACAATTGGTTGAATTATCTGGCATAAGTCTGATGCCATCCACTTTTTACGTTCGCCGTATACCCGTCCTATGCAGAGAGAAAATTTAATTTGTCTGAAGTTCTGTTTGATTTCTAAAATCTCTTTAAATACATTTTCAGTATGGCATGTATTTTCTAAAGTTCTTTTTATCATTAAGCTAATTTCTTACTCATAGTGCTGACCATGTGAGAATAATCTGAATAAATTTCTACGGTTTATATTAACATCAATAATACAAATTAATTCAGCAAACTTACTATCTTTCAGTTGTTTAAATAATTCAGTATAGTTTAAAGAAAATTCTGGAACATTCTGGTGGGTAAATATAATTAATATTGTTTAATTAAAATACAGAGCATGTACTTAAATAAATTGTATCTATTAAAATAACGTATAAACAAAAAATTTATAAAATATTTGTCGGGCTTAATCCATTTTATTATATATATATATATATGTGTGCGTGTGAATATATATATATATATATATATATATATATATATATATATATATATATATATATATATATATATATATATATATATATATATATATATATATATATATATATATATATATATATTTAACCGAACGCTCTTCTGTGGCCCAATCTGTTAAAGACGCGTCAGGCTATATGACGGTTCCGTATAGGATACAGATTCGATTCCTGTCGGAGGACGAATATTTTCTATGAAAATTTCTCGGACATTCAGACCGGTAAATGTTGTTTAATACTGTTTATTATAAACAGAGCATTTAATTAAATATTTATATCTGTAAAAAAATGTATAAACATAAAAATGTCTTAAAATAATTGTCGAACTTTGTCCATTTCATAATATATATATATATATATATATATATATATATATATATATATATCATAAATAATATATTTGCAAAACCATCCTTGCTGTTATCATGGTTTATAAAAATCTGGTATTAACAGGTAGAAAAACTTTCCAGACAGGGAAAGAAAGAAGTAAACAGGGAAAAATGTTTTATATAAATACTTTTTCTCAGGTTGATAGCTTGCTCATCAGAATTTCCTTGCATACTGTCATGATATCCGATATTTCGTTAAGCAGCTTATGCTGTTCCGGGTGTAGCATTATCACCAATTTCTCCTCTTGGCATAATTTACAAATTTTATTCCCGATATTAAATGACCGGGTATTTTTCAACATATCCCATTTCACAATGGGACTTTTCTCATTTTTTCCTTTACATTGTGGTGTTTCTCTGGCATGCTATCTTAAAGGGAGATTTCTGATTATACTATCTTGTTTTAAACGTTTTCTTACTTTTTCTTGATCCTTTAAGTCTCTACTATAGCTCTGTAAACAAAACCTTCTATGAGGCAGTGAAAGTTTAGCGGACAATTTTCTGCATTCCGGCATTTGTGTTGTTTCTCGCTTGCTTTTGCAGTCACACTTTTTATATTGAACTTTTTATTTTGCCCTTGTGCTATCTTTTCCATGTCTCTCGTACAACTGTAACTGGTTTTTACAGTGTTTTTATTGAAATTAACATGGAATTTCAAGGGAAATGCTTACTTAACAATGTTAAGAACATCTTACCTATTTTCTTTTTCACCTAAATTAAAGGAGGGTGTTTAGACCAAATAATATTTATTTTTCTTTTCTTACGGTTGGTTTTAAGTTTTATTCCCTTATTTATATAAAGTAACATAACTCCTTTTCTTTTCTTCAAATATTGCCATATCTAAGGGATTTCTAGATATTCTACACGCAGTTTTCCTAGTTACATGTTTGATTACTGCCTTAGGCGGTTAGACATACTGTTTATGTCGAGTAGCCTGCTGTTAGCATTTCATATAGAGGGAGACACTTTTATCTATCAGATGAATTCAATATCGACGTATTGAACCACTTTTAAACTCAACAACACCTCGATATCGAAACCAAGCTCTTTGAAAAGCTTAAATATTTTTCATTAATGTATCATTCTCTCTTCGTTTATCTAACTCCATCAAGCCGTCATGCTCGTTAATGTTTATAATTTTATTAAGTTCCACTAATGAATAGAGGCCCATTAATTCTGACATCTCTGCACCGTCAAACGACCCTTAGGGAATGTCAAATTTACTATTTTGTTTTTTTATTTTTATGTCAGATATTGTTATTGCGAAAAGAAGTACTGATTTATGACATTGCCTGATTATATAATCCAGCACGTTTTATCCATAAACTCTTTGGCAAATGCTAAAGCTACCATATAGACGATTAAATGTCCTTTATATCGTATTTTATGAATACATGTATTATTTTCTAGTTTTATATAAAATATTTCTCATTGTTTATATGACATTGTCGCGACATTATATATGAGCCAAAAGGATCTTTAGCGACCATTGTCAATGTTCCGTGGTGATCCGAATCAATTGCATTTCCCCGCCAGTTTTAATGGCTTTATACCAATATCCTAAATTTGGATTGTCTCTGGTTGAAAATCAAGTCAGACTCGTAGTGTTAAACAGCCAAACGGCTATGATCTGTATTGAGTACTTTTATTGCCCGTACTGAGGACATTTTACCGCATACTAGTCAGTGAAGGAGAGACAAAAGAATTGAGATTTTTAGCTGTTAGTAGTTCCGGGTCCGCATGTTCACAACGAGGCAAATGTTCTCACTGAAAACGGTTGGGGGGAGAAACTTCTGTCGCTATTTGATAATTTGTTAATTTACGGTTGAATTTTAAAAAAAAACACCCAAACGCGACACATCTGAATCTGAACTTTCTACATGACGCCCAATTGCATCCGACACATTAATTTGTATTTTTCTCTCCTGCGATGGGGATTTTTGTACGCTGGCGAATCTTTTGAACTCCAGGGTATCAGATATTAAGATACCTTATTTCAGAAGAACGCAAGACACACACGTGACCGCATTAATCTCTAATTCCTAAAATTAGCTTATTCTCCTTTTCTTGACATACACAATGTTACATTTGGAGTATGGCCAGACCCTGATGTAATAGGGAAGAGAAAACAAGTTTAATCTTATATTCTATGCCACACACGTAGAAGATGCAACAGTAAAAATATACATTCTCGTTCCGCTGTTAGTCTGTCTCCAGGTTACTGATGACAGGATCATAGATTCTTTAAGTGAGTCAAGAAACAAAATTTTGCTTTCATAAAACACAAGAAAAGAAAATGGCTAAAAACTTGATGGCAACCTCCGTGGTGTCGAAGTCAAATATAAATCAGCAGAAAAAATAAAATATTTTCCATTATTTTGAGTATTTTAGAAAAAAAGAATTAATCAGTTTATCACAAACAATAGACGCAATTATCGGTAAATTTTTTGCTTCTGCTAAAATATAATTATGGACATTTGGCATCGGAAAGAGGATAAGTTTATCGAATTAAGTGGAAGAAGTTTGGAACGTCAAAAACAAAATTTGACGCCAAATTACTTGCATATTTAATAGGCAGAAGCGATTTTAGTAATTACTTCAGTCATCCTGCATGCTGAATATGCTGCCTAAACCCGTCTCTATTATTCATTCGCGTGTACGTCGGTTTCTTTTGTTGATTTCATTGACTTGAACGCGGCTGTGCCAAAAACAGAGTTAAAATGTAGACAGCGAGAAAATAATTTGATCAGAATTTGAAGAAAAGAAAAAAAAAAGAAACCCGAGCTATAAACATAATCCTCACCGTTGCTTCTAAGCAATTCAGATGACATGTTGCGTTCAACTAAATCGTAAGTTCTATCACAGAATATTACGTGTTTTTGGATATTCTTCGCTTCTCGAATCAATAAGTTAATGGTGATAAAAAAGTAAGAAAAACAGTTTGCGTGTAGATCGGGTTTTATGTGTCACTAAACAAAAAGATTTCTATAAAATAATTATGTTATGCCCAAAGTTTTCTTTAAAAGTTTTTAAGTTGATATGTGTCTTTTGTCAAGAATTAAATTTGATAAACCGGATTATTCCTGTTTTTGTTTTTGTTTTTTTTGTTTTTTTAGAATTATGAAGAATAAAATTATACGTAACCACTATACAATAAACATAAAACAAACTTTTTTTTATAATGAATCACTCTTGCCCATTATATACTGGTCTGAGGCATTTTTCAAAGATTTGAATCATTTTTGCTAACAAAAATTCAATTGGGGACCTAACACATATTTTACAGGTGACTGAGAATTAACGTCGTGAATATTAATTTGTTAGAATATTACTAACAGACGATGAAAATTGTGACAGAGATCTGAAGGCGTGTCTAAATAATGAAGAGCAACTTCCAGAAATTAGTACAAAGTATAAAAAAACATACTAATACTTAATAAAGTAAAGATTGCTGAAAAGTTGTGTTCTATCTCTCCTTCTGTAGGTTAGTGAAACCTGAACAATATCTATATGAAGTGGTTCTACATACGGATCCTGAGAATAGTCGAGACCCAACACGTGAGCAATGAGGAAGTTAAAAAATGGAGACGAGTAAAACACTCATATTTAAAATATATTGAAAATTTCTTTGACACATTTTGAGGAAGAGCTACTTGGAAACTTATTTCACCGGAGAACATATTGATGGAATGATTAATAAGGGGGAAACAGCAACAGGTTAGATTTCATTTTTATTCTTTGGTTGTGGAGGGCATACAAAATTTTAAATGTATAAATTTTTTTTATATACAATCAATTATATATATATATATATATATATATATATATATATATATATATATATGTATATATCATCAATAATCTCAGGCTTTTAATAAATGAAGTAAATAGACACGCAAGGATGTATCAAAAGTATTTATTTCATCTGCATTTAAATGGAAAATGGAAAATAGTTATAAAAATAAAAAAAAACATTTTGGTTTTTTGTAATAGTTTTGTTAGAGACAAATTAGTATTTCGGGACGATGGTGAAAAAAATCTGGAATGACTGAATACCGCGAATAGTCGACGAATTCATATAGCAAGATCACTTTTACTATTCAAATAAACCATCGTCATTTACGTAACACATTCCTTCAAGACGTGGGCGCGATCACTGCTCTCCGTAACTTCCTGTTCATTTTCAGTTCTACTATGCATTCATATAAACTCGTTAGGTAAATTCTTCGCCATTTTCTCCTGTTATCAGTCCATCGATATCGCCTCTGAGAATTAGGTTTTCTTCTAAATGTGTCCCAGACATTTCAAGAGACTCATTCTGATTTTAAGTTTAAGTGTTTTTCTCATGCCTATTTTTTAGACTTTCCCCGTTGCTCACATGTTATCTCTATGGTATTTTCATCACCCATCTGTAGAGCAACATCTCAGTCGCTTCGTATTCCTTCATCATTTGTAAGGAAATTGTTCAGCCTGCCCTGCCCTGTAGAAGGAGAGTTAGGGCACTGCAGTTCAGCAAGATGTTCTTTCTCCCTAACAAATTATTACAAAAGCACGACTATCTGAGTAGAGAAAAAGTCAGTAAAAGTATTTGGTGCATCATGGGATAAAAATACAAAATGGAAACCCTATTTGAACTGCTCAATTTATATAGAAAAGCAATTAAGATAACACGTAACAAAAGTAACTTTGAAAACAGGATCCTACCAATATATTATTGTTAGGGAGAAAATATTTCAAGTGACCCGTTTCTATTCCAGAGCTCTCAGAATATGTAGAGCACAACATTTACAATAGTAGAAATGCAGGGTGTCTCTAAGCAAAAACACATAGGCAAGAATGCATATTTTCAAGAAATTATATATTTTCAGCATTTTATCGAAATGTCATATTAATCTTCAGTGTGATCATTTGTGATGCAAAAGTTAATACGCTTTGCAAGATTCACATGAACTCGATGCACTAACTCCAAATTGCCGTCAATTTTAACACATACACTCTTTATGCGCCCAATCAAGTGTGTTGCATCTGTGATTTTCATTGAGTACGCCTTCTCATTTAGCATACCCAAGAAAAATAAGTGTTTAATCTGTGGAAATAAAAAAAAAGATAGTTAATGAGATTTCCTGTGTCCAGACTTTAGTGACACCCTGTACATTCAAAATACTTTTAAGCTCTTCTAATAGCCTAAATATATCATATTCAACTCGAAACAAAAGGCTTGGAAAACATTTCAAAATACAAACGTAGTCTATCCTGATAAACCCCAAAAGTATCAAAATATATTCTACCTATGAACTTTAATAACTACAATTGAGAATTTAACATAAAATGTATCACAAGTAATCCTAAGAGAATTTGTTACAACTACTTCTAAAACAATAACAACAAAATAAGCTAAAATTTGAAGGAGAATTTACTCCATCACCTTTAATAATTACCACAAAGAATACATAGGAAAAACCTCAAGGAATTTAAATAAATGATTATATGAACACAAAAGGGATCTTTTACAAAACAACTTGTTAAATGCATTAGTTGCTCACTGTGATGAGTGACCATAATTCTGATTTAAAAATGATACTTTAATTAAAAGAGAAATCAACTTACTCAGACGAAAGAGTATAAAAGTCCTTAAATTGGTTGACCATCCACGGTAAAAAAAGAGACTAAAAACAAAATTTCAATTTTAATTTAAAGGCTGAGGATTTCTCTCTTTTGTGCGAATGTGTAGTCACATCAACTTAAACATATCTTTAGTCCAATGATTCCTATATAACGAAACACATCACACGGAAGATGTTCCCACTTCATTATTGATTTTCCAAACATTTGTATATAAAGAAAAACATTACATAACTTATTCCTATATACAGGGTGTCCCAAAAGATGTAAACATCGTTTGAATTCGTCGTCAGTTTGAATATTTATAAATATGCATTTAATTTCAATTAATATTAAATTTAAACGGTTAATCTTTTTTGTAAATCGATAAAAATTAATATTTCTTAATTTTATCCATTAATCTTGTTTGCAAGTTAATAAGCATTACCTTTTTTAAATCAATTCACCCCAAGCAAGGCGATAATACCACTAAATCGCAAAGAGCTACTGGAAGCGAAATAAAATTAGAAGACATTAGAAGGAACTGGAAACCCAATCCTAAATAGGAAACAATGTATAAACCACAACTCCTGTTCAAAAGACGGGGGAGGAGTGTGAACCGGACGAGAGGCGAACCTATCTATTCCTATTCATTGTCATTTAAAGAGTTAGTACATTTTGGGGTGGGGCGGGTACATTTTATAGCACGTGGTTAGAACGTTCGATTTCTGACCATCTCTCACCACGGTCGATTTGTCAAGAAGGTGACTTATTTATGTTATCGGTCTGGCGGTGGTGATCCCAGCGGGCGGCACCTTTGAAAAGTACCTGAAAACCAGCGAAGCTTTGAGCGTGCTGTCCTTAGTCATACTGTTGATCGCGGCAGACAACACGCTCTCCCCAAGAAACTGTAACTAATAACAGCTCAGCATAGTTGCAGTATAAACTACAGGTGAGTTCTGTTGGTGTTGAACACAAATGTGCCTGAGCAGGTGTCTGCAATAGGGATTATGTGGCCACCTTAGTAGACGGGCATGCTCGCTACGAGTAGCTATTCATTATTTTTGGGAACACTGTGTGTGGGTGTGTGTCTATATATACATACATGCATATATATATATATATATATATATATATATATATAGTGATTTTCCAAGCGTAGCTTAGATGTGGCACAAGGCCGAAAGTATGAGACACCCAGTGAGGATCCCATACTTTCGGCCTTGTGCCACATCTGAGCTACGCTTGGAAAATCACTATATATATATATATATATATATATATATATATATATATATAGATATTCCGGGTGTAATACCAAAATTCTCAAATCCTGTAACATCATAATTTTCATGCCACAAAATATTTAATATCTAAAAGAAAAAACACTAAATTATTTGAGTTTCTTTTTTTCAAAGTTTTCAGATAAGACGGCTAGCCATCTTCACACCATTTGTCGTAAGAATGACGGAAAAACCCTTTGGGTTATTCAGCTAGAAGAGAAGAGGTTAAAATCAGTTTGTGTGAGCACCACTCTGTCTTCCCACCTGACCAATGGAGAGAAGAAAAAGATAATTCCGACACTTAGTAATGGTACCATTATTCACACTCTGGATCAAGAGAATTGTGAATAAGTTTAAAAATGAGGCAAGTGTAGAGAGCAAAGCTGGATCATGAGGTCACAGCAGGAAGAGGGATCGTCATTAAAGAGATCAATTAGAAAAGATCTAACTCAATCAATAAGACATTTGGAGAGAGGAGTTTCATCTATGACAGTTCAAAGAGTAGTGAAAAAAAGACTTAAATAATGTAATCGTACGTGAAACCTCCGAGACGCCTTATTACTCCGGGGCAGAAGGTTTGGTTGGAAAATGATCCTGGAATAATATATTTATAATTGAACTTTATCAATCCTTCATGAGCTTCCGATCCTTAGTTATGATTAATTAATGTCATTTTCATTTATGAATAATTTCATCACAAATTCTTCTGCTAAACTTGAAGAGTAATTATACATTCTTATTGCTCAAAGTAGAGCCCAGTAGTGTTATAAAACCTTGGAGAATTCCAGTAGCGTATCTTTAACCATTTCTAAGATACAGCGGTTTTATTCTTAATCTAACAATTGGACAATGTTGATGTTGCACCCGGTGTATAGACTGTTTCGCTGTATCACAGCTCTTCGGTGTGGCTAGACTTGCGATTGCTTCAAGCCGGGATCGAAACCCAACTGATTTGACAGATATCTTTCTCCCTAGGCCTTCGTCGTGCGACAGAAAGGAGGGGAATTTTAGCTTTTTTTCTCTATACGAAATACGACAATTAATACTTGAAGTATTGTGTGTGTGTCCTTTGTTACAATTTACGAAGACTGAACCCATAAATAAGAACAGATGTGACCAACATATTTATCAATAACAAATCTGAAAATAATGATATCGTATTGTGTTGTGTATTGAGCGAATTGTTTTCATTTAGTATTCATTAACTCGTAAAATTACTTTTTTCGGATATTTGCTATAAACGATTCAAGAACAGAATTCCTTGTTAAATTCTCTACTTGCGCTATACAGTTTTTATAAAAAATCATTAGCGCTTTCAAAAGTTCATGTCGGTGGTTTATTGCAATAGAAATAATGTACTTAAGTTGTTCCCAGAAGCCTGTCGAGGTGTGGCGATATATGATGCAATCTTCATTCAGGATGGAGGTGATTGCTGCTTCCCACAGTTTCTTCTTTTGTTATCTGTGAATTTTAATAATTCTAGGGAAATCTTACAGCAACTGGTATTCCCAAGGGGTTACCCGAACCGATCTATGAACTGATCAGGCTTGACGTTGCATAAATCCTGTGTCCTAACGAGAACCGGTGTTTCAGCGCAATATGGCCGTAACAATAAATCTTTTTAAACGCTGCGTACCTTCAGAATGTAGGCGACTATGTCACTCCACCGATTTTATTTCTTTAATCCCCAAAAGACCAACTGGAAGCCAGGTCGTTAGAAAGAATGTGTCATAAGGGATGAATGCACAAATAAATAGTCGAACCTGACGTAATTTTCCCTCTCTCTCTCTTTCTATCGATTGATATATATATATATATATATATATATATATATATATATATATGCTTATATATATATATATGTGTGTGTGTGTGCGTGCGCACGCGCGTGTGTGTGTGTGTGCGTAACCCAGATTCCTTTTGCAATAAGCAAAATTAAATAGATGAAAATTTCAAAAGATAATCTTTTTATTGGAATGAAGACGAACGCCGTACTTACCACAAAACACACAGCCTTTTGTGGAATGATTTATTTCACACGAAACAGCCCTTTTCCCAAGGAGGCTTGGTAGAACCAAAGTGATGAACTGCTATGTTGGTTGGTTATTTTGTTGGTTGGTTATTTTGTTTAAATAATCCATAACTTCTATGGATTATTTAACGCCGAAACATTTTTAACACAATTTTATGTCTTCAACTCCAGATCGTTTTTTTTTAAACCGGTATCACTCCATGCAAGGCAGTAAAACCACTAAGACACAAGAGGTTACTGGGTTTTGAAGAATTAGGAACAAAAACATTAATAAGAGAATAGAGTAATCAAGAGGACAGTAGATATTGACATTGCATTTAAATTTTGGCATATTAAACTTGGCTGGAAAACATGGAGCCGGAAGGGAGTTCCACAAGCGAGAAATGGGAGAAACTGTTAGCATAAAATCTACCAATTTATCTAGCCATGACAGCTGTAAATTGATAAAATCTAGACGCCAGTCTAGTATTGTGTTTAAATTCATGAAGTCTAGTTACCATAGCGAAGAGTTTATTCGAACAATTACCATGAAAGTATTTATGGAAAAGTCACGGAGAGGCAGCCTTACGGCGGTGGGCAAGGGAATGAAGCTGAACCACCAGATCAGGACCAATAATATTGTCGATTCTTCTTTGGATTTTATCAAGGAGCTCAAAGTCAATATCAGGGGCACCGAATCATATGTGGCAAAAATATTCTAATCATGGACGAATGGAAGACTTATAGATATGTAAGATAGATTCCGGAGAGAAGAATGGTCTAGCACGATACACTGAACCAACTTTCTTAGCAGCTGGACTAGCAAGGGATTCAATATGCTCTTTCTACTTCATGTCATCCGAGAATGTTAGCCCGAGAAGGTGCAATGAGTCACTTTCCTGGAGGTTAGCATCAGCCATGCTGATGGAAGACAGAGTGAGGCTTCTCAGATGATTAATGAAGTTAAGTTTAGTTTCGGAGTCATTAAAGTCATATTTTGCCGCTGTTAACAACGGACTTGAGGTAGTTTTGGACACCGGCTGCTATTTTATATTTATTGTTCGTCATTTTATTAAAAGTATATTGTTGGTCATTTTATTTTAAAAATGTGTTGTTGGTAATTTTACTATAAATATTTATTAGCAATTTTTGTAATATAATTTATCTTGCTGGTATTTTTATTTTAAAAATGTATTTTATACTTTCATAGTTTTTTTTGTTTTTGTTTAGAGGTTCACTATTTGCCCATAGCTGACAGGCGCTACCACCCCAGCTCATGGTATACCAGGGGACAACAGCATTTATGAGATGGCTGCAGTCTCCTCAAAACATCGAATCTCCCGATCAGAGGCTTTGCTGCCGGGTGTAGTTTATCGTCATACCTTGGAATATAACTGCTACGTAATATAAATTCTCTTATATGATTGTGAATCCTGAACAATTTGCTCACAGAAGCAGAGGCGACTTAATGCGTCTCTAGAGAAGGGTGTTGAGAATGCCATGGGTGGAACATATCAGCAACGAAGATGCTTGTATTTAGAATCTGAAAGAGAAAGTTGATAATTCTGGAACAACTAATGAAGAAAAAAGGGGTGGTAAAATTTGACACGCCCTGGACATCAGGGTAATCGGCAAGTAACCTAACTAACGGGTTTGTGTAAATGGATAGAAGTACAAGGACTAAGATTGATAACATGGAAGCAAATATTACTTCGAGCTATGACAAATAGGAAATTGTGGAGGGCTGTGATCGTCCACGTTACAAAAATAGCATTACTCTATCGTTACTTTCATGACAAATGTTCAGAGATAACCTTTTCTGTTTTCTGTTAGCATGGCTGATGCCAACCTCCAGAAGAGCAAATCTCTGCGCCTCCCTAGGGTCACGTTTTCCATTGACCTGAAGTGGAGTGGTTATATTAAATCAATTGCTAGGTCTGCTGCTAGGAAGGTTGGTTAAATGTATCGTGCTATGATAATCTTTCTCGCCAGAATCAATCTTAGAAAATTATAAGTCTACCAATCGGCCGTGCTTTCAACATTGCTGCTATATCTGGTCTGATCCTTCTACTATATATATCGATATTCGTGACACAATACAAAGAAGCTTCTGTAATGCTTCTGTTACTTTGAACAATAAGAACTCAAGATTATGATCCCTCTTGCTGCTGTGACATCCTGATTCAGTTTTCCTCTCTACTGTTCCCTCTTTTTTAAACTTATTCACCGTTCTGTTGGAGGTTCTTGAATGGACTTTGAAGATGGATGGATTTGGTCCCATTACTGATTCCCTTAATAATCATTTTCCTCTCACCATTGCTCAGTTGGGAAGACATAGTGGGGCTGACGCAAAATGATTTTAATGTGTACTCTTTCTAGCTGAATAACTCAAAGTGTTTTCCAGTGATTCTTACGACAAATGGTATCAAAGTGGCTAATCGTCTTATCTGAAAACCTGGAAAAAAGAAACTCATTTAATTTAGTGGATTTTTAGATATTAAACATTTGGCGGGGGGCAATTATCCCATGCTGCTTCACGATTTGGACAATTTCGCTGTTACACCTGGTATAAATTGAATTTAACACAGGTACACAAATACATGCGCACATACATAACTGCATGAATAAATATTTAATATGTCATCAGTCCTGACTTGTCATCTCCACTTAAATCACTTTCCCACTGCCGTGAGGTGACTTCCGTCTGTCTTTTCTATAAATAGATTCATGCCAAGTATTCTGATGAACATCACTCTTTGACTGCAGACATTTAAGCCTGATACTAGATTGGCAAATAGGTCTCACTGTTTTACTGTTCAACTTCAACCTTGTGCTAATTAATTGAAAGAAAACGAATAATTCCGTTATTGTTTACTTTTTTGTATTTTTCCAATAAAACATGTCCCAGTGAACATGTTAGTACTTCATATGTTCATTCCACGATGTCGTTCCTTGCAGATTGACCACAGATTCTTGATTGGATTTAAATCAGGAGAGTTCTCTAGCCAGTTTATAGTACTTTGATTTGCTCACTGGTAAGGCTTGCCATTGCGTTCGTGCAGCGTTATCATTTTCGCACGCTTCCTTGGAGTAACGTCCATCGCAGACAATGACCGTAGAGGAGCTAAGCGACAGTCAAGTCAATAGTACCTGGGCGTGATAAAAATCGGATGCAATTACGGATGACGCAATATTTTTCAAGGCCAAACAAATTTTATCATACACCCCGAAAATAGATTCATATTACTGCACACTACTGATCCGAGGAAAAAATAGAAATCTGTTACACCCTCTCACTCTCTGTCTGCTCTAAAAGCAATAAAGAATAAAAAAACAGATAATCCTCTAATTGCAAAATTACTCAACAAGCTATCGCAACTAAACAGCCAAAGCAAAAAAGAAATTATTTTCTGCTGGATTCCAAGCCATACAGGTATCAGAGGAAATGAATTAGCCGATTCAGCAGCTAAAGGTGCCTTAAATATCCCAACTGACGTAAACTTTAAAATTCCCTACACAGATCTTAGAAGACACATCAATACATACACAAGGAAAAAATGGCAAACTTACTGGAACGGATTTCCCCAAAACAAACTATACGAAATCATGCCAAAAATTAAAAAACAGGAACATAATACGAAGCTAAAGAGAAAAGAAGAAGTTACACTTGCAAGAATAAGAATAGGCCATACATTTTTAACTCATATCTCCTGAAAGGAGAAAATCAACCTTTCTGTATACCATGTCAAACCCCATTCACAATTAAACACATTCTAACAGACTGCATTGATTTCACAGAAACAAGAAAAAATCTCTACAAAGAAAATAATATTAAAGATATATTGGAAAAAAACAGCCCCCAAATCATTTTTTCGTATTTCAAGAAAATCGGCCTCTATCAGAAAATTTAAAAGAAAGTTATACGTTTAAAAGGAAAAAAGGATAAAAAAGGGAGGAACAGAAATGGTTTTCTAACAAAACAATATTAAAAAAAAAAGCCATCGGCATTAAATGACCCTTTGAGGTTGATATGCCGTAAAACAAAACAAAACAAACAAACAATCAAGTGGGTCTAAAACAGACCGTATGTTGAAAGAAAGAAACTAAAGCGGTTGTTTCAATTAATTTGCACAAGGGTATAGCAAGATGTAACGGGATGTTTCTATTCTAATAGTTTCATTTCTTGGACTTCTCACCTGTGGAAGTTCCTTCCGATCTCTTGCTTCCTTGCCGCCCACAATCTTCAAAGATTTAAATGCAACGCCAATCATCATCTGGCTACCTGAAGTCCGTTCCTTTAGTGTCCTTTTCTCCCCACTAAAGTCTTCTCAATCTCTTTCACTCCCAGTAAACCCGTTGTGTTTTAGTGGCATTATCACCTTGATTGAAGTGAAGGAATTTAAGCATCTTATATTCATTTTTGTTCCCCAGAGCTGAAGATATAGCAAGTGTTGAAATAATCTGTCAAAAAACGAGAAATATTTTCATTGTCACATTTTCACTTGTATTATTAAAAAGATATTTTTATTTTTTTTATTACCTGCTCGTGGGGAGTGGGTCTTTTTTATATTCAAAACGCGATCGCTTTATTCGTGTATGCAACTAAATGTATGATACATGCACGTTTTACGTGCGTTTCAGAAAATTACACGCCAGTGCATATGCAACGCTGCATACCCATATATATACAAAAATCTACATACAAAAAGGTAGGAAGAGGGACTGGTAAAAGTACAAAAGAACATACTCAAATGTATGCATATTCACACGCACATATCCCGGGTGTAACTGCAAAAATGTTCAAATCGTGTAAAATCAAAATTGTCCAATTGTTAGATTAAGCTTTGAATTGTTGTAACTTAGAAATGATTAAAGATATCTTACTGGAATTTTCCGAGGTTTTTATAAAACTATTTGAATCTACTTTGAACAATAAGAACTCAAGATTATGATCCATCTTGCTGCTGTGACATCCTGATTCAGTTTTCCTCTCTACTGTTCCCGCTTTTTTAAACTTATTCACCGTTCTGTTGGAGGTTCTTGAATGGACTTTGAAGATGGATGGATTTGGTCCCATTACTGATTCCCTTAATAATCATTTTCCTCCCACCATTGCTCAGTTGGGAAGACATAGTGGGGCTGACGCAAAATGATTTTAATGTGTACTCTTTCTAGCTGAATAACTCAAAGTGTTTTCCAGTGATTCTTACGACAAATGGTATCAAAGTGGCTAATCGTCTTATCTGAAAACCTGGAAAAAAGAAACTCATTTAATTTAGTGGATTTTTAGATATTAAACATTTGGCGGGGGGGCAATTATCCCGTGCTGCTTCACGATTTGGACAATTTCGCTGTTACACCTGGTATAAATTGAATTTAACACAGGTACACAAATACATGCGCACATACATAACTGCATGAATAAATATTTAATATTTATGCAGAGAATATAATATACACATATATACACACACATCCAGCCTGTTCCTACCTACCTCTCTACTCCCACTGACAAGATAATTAGTCTTCACACCATTCGATTTGTTCGTATATGTTTGCTAAATCGTGTGTTCATAAAAGCTTGAATAGGAACTTGACAGTGAATCTGCCGGTTCTTTCACCACTCAACTCTTTTCTCATGTATATGTGTTTAAATTAGTGGATACGCGTGTTTGAGTAAACATTCCGTTTACTAAACAGCAGAATTAATGTCTACCGGCCTAGAAGTGTAAATAAAGACAATTTCTAGGCATGTAGACATAAATTTCGCTGCTTGAAAAAATGTAGGATGTCTACAGAAACACATGCATCCACTAAATACAAGGATTATAGTAATAAAAAATGATGTCGGATTGAAGTCTCCATTATCTACTCTCTCTCTCACACACACACACACACACGCACGCACGCACACACACATATATATATATATATTTGATTTGCTACCTCTTCGTCACTGAGGCCTGTTGAACAGTTGGTATGGCGTTTGCCTGATAACCTAACTGTCCGGTGTTTCAATTCTCGGTAGTGGATGCGCACTAATGATGAGTCACAATTATAGGACGAAACGGCCGTCCAGTGCTTTCCGCATTCTGTTGAGGTTTCTTTCAGACTTAATGAATTACTTAATTATATATATATATTTAGTTGGATTGATGTGAGATTGTGACCATGGGTTTCACGCTATTTTCGATCGTCAGACAAACTGATTAATTTTTAAATTTTGGATTTATATATGGTTGCGCATATCGGTGTTTTTATGGTAGTGGGAGGAAAAATTGTCGTCGAAACGCCACACATACGTACGCAAACATACATACACGCACGTTCACTCACCGACGTACGCAGACATACATACGCGCACGCCCACTCATTGGAGCTCACACAAACATAAAATATAAACATATATGAACACTGTGGGACTGGGCTTATATGCTCATCCATGTGTCGTTGCATACATACGTACGCAATTGGTCGCTGTATTCAAAGTTATTGACTTGAACATGAAATAATACTTGAATCGTGTGAGGTTTCTTGTTACACCAGGACATGATGTTAGATGTTTAGAGAAGGTGAAGATTATCTTGAAAGTTGAAAAATGATCCTGAAGTAAATTCTTCATCATCTTCCGATCCTTTGCTATGATTAATTAATAAGGAACATATTTTCGTTCATGATCGATTTCATCACGATTCTTCTGTTAAGCTTGGAGAGTAATTATACATTCTTATCGGTCAATGTAGAATCCCATAGTATTATAAAAACCTCAGAGAATTCTAGTAAGTTATCTTTCAAATAGACAATTTTGCTGTTACACCCGGCACACACACACACACACACACACACACACACACACACATATATATATATATATATATATATATATATATATATATATATATATATATATGTATATTGTCATCCACAGAGAGAATTTTTCGCTGTTTCACAGCTCATCAGTGTGATGACATCCGATTGCCTCAAGCCAGGATCGAAAGCCGACTGATTTGATATCAGTCGGAGAATCTACGCCTAAGCCATTGCCGCACGGCAGGGATGAAGGTGAATTTAAATGTTTTTATTTTTAGATAAACACGCTAGTGACTGGGCGACCTCGATTCGTTTTATCGAAGAGACTGCATTAGCAGAAGTAATTGTCACTGTTAACAAACTCGCTTTTCCAACCCGAGAGCTCAAACAAAAATAACTTTTTTCAGGAGCATATATATATATATATATATATATATATATATATATATATATATATATATATATATATATATATATACCGGTGTAACAGCAAAATTATCCAGTTCTCAGATTAAGATTTGTATCGTATATATATATATATATATATATATATATATATATATATATATATATAATAACTGGCCACTTGTATTCGAGGATACCCGTCAATCCCTACTGCAGACGTTCGCTCAGGGACATTTGTATTTGCTCAACACCCACAGAGCCCACTATGCTGAGCAGACCTTAGTTATAGTTTCTGGGAGAGAGCATGTTATCTAACGTGATCAACACATTGAACAAGGCCAGTGTCGCACATAACATGTACATGGCTGTTGCAAGGCTTGTGGCTTCGTGCTATCGACGGCCCACAAACGTTCCCACTACCCAATTTCACTCACAAGGCTTGGGTTACCCCGTAGTATGGTTTTCAGCAATTTCCAAAGGTGCCGCATTCTGGAATCGACCTCGATCCATCGAGGTCAACATTGACCTTGGTCAAATTCGAACCCGGCTCACATGGTCAGAAAGCGAACGTTCGGCTACACGCCCATATATGCAAAATATGCCATTGGCCACTCCTGCTTGTGTGACATGCTGCAGGGTTCTGTTGCCAGCAGCCACCCTCTTGACCCATGACAGCACTCCCTCCGCACGGCACTTAATGTAGTCAACCTTGTTGAGTCTGAGGCTCTGTGGGAAGATGAATGGGGGCATAACGTCGGCATCACTATTAATCCCTACAAACCCCATGATGTTGACTGGATACATATAGTATGTAGCCCTGACATAGCACATACTATACATGTAAAAGGATCAGTTGTATTGGTTCGAGGATCCCGGCTACGGTCGAATAAGGATGATGATGTCATTCAACCCTTTCCGAATGCTATGCACTATCCTCAGATTGACGCCCAAACACTCTGAAATACTCGTAATGGAGCTTCCGGTGCGAATGCAAAACAGTACAGTATGCAGTTTCCAGATTTTCGGTTAAGTGCTCTTTTCCTCACAGACGATTCCCAACTGACCCTACTATACCGTGCAGTCGATAAAATGAAAAACAAACAAGGTGCTGCACGCAATTAACAATATAAAATGGCGACAATTTAATCATAGCACCCTGTAAACGATTGCGGGTATCTTACAGAAATATCCATAGGTCTCTAGTGGTCTTGGAATTTTAAAACGAACACTTTATTCAATGAAAGTGGATAGATTGTTCTCATTCTTCTTTTCATGCTTAGGGGAGATAACTCGTATAAGTTAATACTCGCCAGCCTTATTGGTGTTTGTGTCGTTTGTTCAGTTCAGTGACTTTTCAGGACAACCAAACCCAGGGGTTGAACTAAGGACTGAAAGTGAACTAGATTTGTTAATAATCAAATCAACTACGTGCCTATGAATAAACAAGCATTAATATCCAATAATGAACTTCCGGTTTTCTCTTTTGCATATTTTAATTACTTATTTTCTCATCATACACTCCCTCTGTATATGTTTACCCCCGTCTCTCTGTATTTCTTTCTCTTCTTTCTTTCTTTCTTTCTCTTTACCCTCCTCTCTGTGCTATCCTCTATCTAGCCTTCTATTCTTCTCTCTATTTCTACTATCCTCTATCCTTCCTTCTCTCTCTCTTTCTACTCTTTACTCTCTACCTTTCTTTACTTTCCTCACTCTAGCCTTCTCTTTCTACCCATCTCTCTCTATCCTGCTCTATCTAGCCCTCTCTCTCTCTCTACCCTTTTCTCTCTAAACTTCTTTTTCGTCTTCCATTCTCTTTGTCATCAGCAGCAGACATAATACGTCTAATGTTTGACAGTAGCCTATGGCAAAGGATTACATGACGACCATGACTGAACTATTCTCTGTTATAACTTACCAATAATTTCATCTTCCCATCTTCTGTCGAGTAGTTTCCACGCGTGTTTACAATATTTAACCAACGATTTGCACCATCTGTTATCCTTTCCTTTTCATATATGTTCCATCATTGTTGATTTTGTTCTTTAATCACTCCTATGACATTCGTTGGTATATTCTTGGTTTTGTATTATATTTCCAAAATGGCTCTTTCCACATTTCGTCGTAAGCTTGTTTTTCAAAAGATGTTGGTAATTTCTATGTTTACAGTCAACTTACGCATTCTTTTGATATAGGCATGTTGGTATAATTCTCTTCTTCTATGTGGTGTCTCCATTCAGAACGACAGCGACCATGATTGTCCATCACTTCCTATGTTTTTAAAATCTCTTGCCTTTGTTTGTTTATTATTTTACTATCATAATGCTTGTTCTGCAAACCATTTACAAAAGTTCGTTTGGAAGGTCATTCGATTCTGTCCTTTGGCCCTCTTTCAATGTGAGTGTTAAATATTTCAAGTCCATGTTCCTCATTATGGCACCTAGGAATACCAATTGTCTCAAATTTCAAATATGAGTGTCCATTTTGTTTTCATTTTTTCTAAAACTTCGTCACAGCTCACATATTCAGTCTGGGGTATCTCAGCATCCTTTGTAGAACCAAATTTCTGCTTCTTCAGATCTCTTCTTCATCTGTGATGAGATTTCCAGCATTCGCCGCCATAATTTAGAGATTCTTGATAACATCCAAAGCAGAATCAGTAGTTATTGGTCTTGGCCTGGCATCTCAGCTTCATTCACTTTCCCACCGCCATAATATAGTTTCCCTCTGATTTTCTTTAAATACTTTCATGTCAATTGTTCGGATGGACTCTTCCCGATGCTGCCTAGACTTTAGGAATATAAAAGAGATAGTAGATTGGCGACAATGTCTCATTAATGTACAGTTGAATTGGCGAGATGTAACTAGGGTTAGGGTTAGGGTTAGGGTTAGGGTTAGGCAGGGGGTTAGGGTTAGGGTTAGGGTTACTTTTCGCGAATGTCTCGCTTGTGGGACTCTCTTCCGGTTCCATGTATTCAGGCCAATGTTGATTTTCAAAAATTTAAATGCAATTTCAATTATTATGTAATGTCTTCTAAATTAATCTTCTTTTGTTCTCGCTACTTCAAAATGTTGGCTGTTTTCTAATTC
>OZ038498.1:90309099-90326599 GCA_964036315.1 Acanthosepion esculentum
TTCTTCTCATTTTACCTATATATATATATATATATATATATATATATATATATATATATATATATATATATATATATGATGGCTGCAAATCGTATTCGAGTATTGCCATCGCTTGATCAATCTATACATGTCCTGGTCTTTAAGACAGCCACGGACTGGCCTTATTTACAACTGAACGGCCAATGGCATATGTTGCTGCTTTAAATTTAAATGCAACGTCAATCACTATCTTCTATATTCTTGAATCCCGTTCACCTTTTGTCCTTTCCTCAACACTCCCTATACTCGATCTTTTCTCTCACTTTCACTCCATCTAACCTTCGACGTACAAGTGCTATTCCCGTCTTGCCTGATGAGTTAAATGTCTAGATGGTGGCCCACCCATCACCACATTTTCATCAGATTTCATTTATATTCAACCGTTCTTTGTGTGTCAGAATACACATTTAAAATACACACCAACGAATCTTGTACTAAAAAAAAATAAATGGTCTTAACACCTGAAAAATTCTTACTGTAACTGTTTGTTAAGTTTGTTAAACTTAATTACTGGAGTTCATCTGTAACAGGTTCTTTGATATAACGAATTGATAATTACATCACTAAATGAAATCATGTCGAATGATAAAGAGTAGAATGTCAGCTTCGTGCATAAGAAAAGACTTACGGTATCCAATTATTCCTCTATCCGTTTAAGATATTATAAATACGTAATTATCCCAACATTATGTAGAATCTGCTTTTCACTATTCAATGTGCATTGAACAGAGAGTAACAAACCAGCAAATTTCTATTTGCACTTTAAGTGTTTGCGTGTGCGCAAGTCGATAGATGTGATATTTCAAAATGTAGGATTACAACTAAAAAACTAAACCCATAAATTCATTAGAAATTGGTTTCCTTACGTTTCGGATACGAAACTGAGAACATATAGGAATTCGAGAATAACTGAATGAAGAAGTGGTTCATTCGTCAAAAGGGTAAATAGAAAGTTATTCGGCTATGACGCACAGTGGTCTAAAGCAAGCTGTATCAAACGGCGACTTCTCCTACATCTTGAAACCCTGTCTTTTATATATATATATATATATATATATATATATATATATATATATATATATATATATATATATATAATTAGGTAAATGAATTACTTAATTATGAATGAGTCTGAAAGAAACCTCAACAGAATGTAGAAAGCACTGGACGGCCATTTCGTCCTATATTTGGAACTCATCAGCAGTGCGCATCCACTACCGAGAATTGAAACCCTGACAGTTAGGTTTTCAAGCAAACACCATACCAACTGTTCCAAGGGGGCTCGGTGACGAGGAGATAGCAAATCAGACTCAATATCGTGCCGCTCGCTCACATATTCCGTGGTGGAACTCAACTGAAGTTCTCTGTAACCATAGGACTGTGCCCCCCGGAGCCACGACTACTATCACCAAGCCGCTCAAACTGAAGCATTAGAAGCCAGATCAAGCAATGACATATATATGATAGAAATTGTAAGGAGGATTTGATAATTATAATTAAGTAATTCATTGAGTCTGAAAGAAACCTCAACAGAATGCAGAAAGCACTTTATTATAATTATCAAATCCTCCTTACAATTTCTATCATATATATATATATATATATATATATATATATATATATATATATGTGTGTGTGTGTGTGTGTGTGTGTGTGTGTGTGTAAAATAGATAGGTTAGTTAATAAAACGAAGAAACTGGAAAGGTTACCAAAATAATCAGTACGTTACACATTTAATTATTAATTATTTATATGACAGAACACATTTAATTATTAATATGACGAAAATGAATCACGGTTTTAAGTTCGGAATTTTCGGACACGCCCGTGCTCTTCATCAACGGACCGAGAAATAAACAAAGAAATGAGAATTATTCACCGATAGATGATTTTGTAGACGGTGTGTTTTCTGTTGGAAACCATACTATTAGTAAAAACCCGATCTGTGTCTGAATACTCAGTGTGCGAAACTTTTATGAAAATTTAAAAAAAATTAAAATTTTTATTGGTGTAAAAGCGTTAGGCAGGTCTATTACTACTAGTAGGGGAATTAAATTGTAAACATAGATGAAGAAAGTTATAGGTTGGTGAGGGGGGAAAGACGTCTCGCGTTATAGGCAAAATTGTCCGACCAAGTTGTCAAGTTTAGAAAAACGTACTGTAGTTATAATAACATGTGATGAGAAAAAAATGAGGAGGAAAAATGGAGTATATAATAATAAAATATTATTAAATAAAATGAAATGCAAAGAAAAAAGGGAAGGAACAAAAAAAAAAGCTACGGAAAATAAAAGAAAATAATTAATAAAGGATAAACTGCGAGGAAAATCGTATATATATATATATATATATATATATATATATATATATATATATATATATATATATATATATATGCGTACATAAGTGCACATAACAGTGTGTAAATATACGCAAGCCACCACACAAACATATTAATCTCAATACACGTAAAGATATGAATACATATACAAGATGTATGTATCTACACTAACCTTACCGACTTCTTACATAAGCTTATATGTAAAAGAGCATAGTGATAGAACCAATGATGGTATAAAAGTGGCTGACTAGAAAGTAGCCCTCAGTATACACGGCAATACTTCCATTATGAATAGTGCGTAATGAAGGATATCATAGGCGGTAGAACATAAAAATATAGTACATAGGAAATAGCCCTTAAAAATATAGTAGGTAAGTGATGGCTGTTAGAATTTAGAGTTAAAAAGTGGGTGGAGGGCTTACTCATCCGTGGAGTGGTGTTGCTGATAATATCGAAATTATACTCTCTGAGTAAACCCAAATCTCTCTTTAGCCCCTTTATGTGTAAATTTACCTTTAGGATATACATCAACTCTGATCTGCGTCTATTCACCCGGCTACCAAACCCAGACGCTAAAAGCACGCACCCGACATCGTCGATGTTATGATCAGGTTGATTGAAGTGTACAGAGACCGTGAAATTGTTGTTGTTGCCCTTGATGTTTTTTCTAGTGGTTATTAAACAGTTTCTCCTACATAATTCACCTTCTCGCATTCTGTGTTTGCAGACCAGGCAGCAGGGTTTGCTGTAGATGGCATTCCCTTAGTGAGGTGATGTGTTGAAGACGCTTGATGATGTTAGAAGTCTGAAGTGTTTGGGGGGGGGGGGCGTGTAGATGGTCATCGCTAAATATTTTACTAATAGTCTTGTCTAGTTCTAAATGCTGGAAATCTTTAGTTTAGGTTTGAGAAAGTTTGTGGATGTTATAATTAAAATAAAAGACCATGGTGATTCGGGGAATTCTTTTTAGTTACATATATGTTGAGAGGATTTCTGATATGTTTGGAAGATTTCGTGATAGATTTTTGATTATTTTGAGGGGGCAATTCCTAATAAGATAGTGATTGCAAAGTTGTCCTATGTGTATGTTGTAATCTTCCTTCAGACAACAGATACGTTTAATGCGTAAGCATTGGCTGAAGATTATAGATTTTTTTTAGGTTGGTCGGGGTGGCAGTTACTGAAATTAAGGTAGCAATGATCATCAGTAGGTTTGGTGTATTGTGTATAGTCCAGACGTGGTTGTTATTTAGACGGACCATTGTGTCCAGAAACAGAATGATATATATATATATATATATATATATATATATATATATATATATATATATATACACCATTCCTATATATATATATATATATACAACTTTCCTATATATATATATATATATATATATATATATATATATATATGACTTCATAATTATCTAAAATATGTACATACGTACATATGTGATGTTATGTTTCTTGGATGTAACTACAGTTTACATCTATTTCTTGTAATTATAGGTAGCTATGTAATCACATGCATAGCTATCTCACTATATCTCACCCTCTGTGCATATAATTATTTTTACTTATGTGTGTGAATGCGTATATACAGTCCTCTCGAAAATATTGGAACGGCAAGGCTAATTCCTTTTTTATATTTTATTGTTCACTGATTTTGTTATAATATCAGAATACGAGTATAAGATAAGGCTTCAGATTTAATTTCCTGGTATTTACATTTAAATTTACAGTTAAGCAACTTAGGACATACCACCTTTGGTTTGAACCCACACATTTTTCAAGTGAACAAGTCTACTGCAACATGTGACTGACGGGTGTTTCCTGTTGTCTAGATGTTGCTTTTTAGAGTGATTATTTAAGCAGTAAATAGCTCTGAATGACTACTCTTGTTTTGAGTCTTGAATTTCGCCTGTAAGGACTGCTATTTCTTGCTGAAAAGGATAAAACAACATGAAGACAAGATATCTGTCTATAGGAGAAAAGCAAGCAATATGGAGCTAAGAAAAAAAAGGAAAATCAATCGGAGCAATTGGACAAATATTGGGCATAGCCAACACAGCAACTCTAAATTTCCTGAAAAAGAAAGAAATTCTTGGTTTAGTGAGCAACAGACATAGAACAGATCGACAAAGGAAAGCAACAGCAGTTGATGACAGAAACATTGTGAGAGATATGAGGAAAACCTCACGACAACAGTGAGTGGTATCACCAACAACCTCCATAGTGCGAGTGTGAATGCTTCACAGTCCACCCTTCCAAGAAGCCTTTGAGTGCAAAAAGATAGAGGCCATACCACAAGATGCAAAACGCTCATCAGCAGTTAGAGTTGGAAGGCCAGATTGGGATTTGCAAGGAAGTACAGCGATGAGCAACACTAGTTCAGGAAGAATGTTTTATGGACTGATGAGACCAAGATTAATCTCTACCAAAGTGATGGAAAGGCCAAAGTGTGTAGAAAGAAAGGATCTGCTTATGATCCAAAGCATACACGCTCATCTGTGAAGCATGGTGGAGTGTCTTGGCTTGGGTTTCCCTGGATGCTTCCGCGACAGTTTCATTAATATTTATTGATGATGTAACTCATGGCGCTAGCGGCAGAATGAATTCAGAAATCTGCAGAAACGTTTTGTCTGCCAATTTACAGAGAAATGCATCCAAACTAATCGAGTGGAAGTTTATCATGCAGCAGGCAATAAAGAAACATACTGCTAACACAACTAAGGAATTCATCAGCGGAAAAAAGTGAACAGTTTTAGACTGGCCAAATCAATCAGCGGATCATAACGCAATAAAGCATTCATTCCAACTCTTGAAGAGGAAACCGAAAGAAGACCCACCCCTCAACTGAACTATAACTGAAAGAGGCTACGTTAAAAGCCTGGAAAAGCAGCACAAATGAAGAATACAACAGTTTGATGATGTCAGTGGGTCGAAGGCTTGATGCCATTATTGCAAGCAAGTGTTATGTAACTAAATATTAAATGTTATTTACTTTAAGGCTATCTGTTCTGTTACTTTTGCTTACCTAAAAATTGGATGATCTGATACAAAAAGTGGCATTTCCTAGGCTGTTTCATGCATCAGATATAAATACCAAGAAATAAAAGCTGAAATTCTGAACTCAATTGACCTTTTGATCTTAAAGCCAAATGTCTTCAGTGAACAACAAAAAACAACGCTGTTTCAATACTTTGGAGGGGAGTCCATATCTTTATGAAAGCATCTACTATAGAGATATGTATTTTTATATGAATACTATATCAAGCATTTTGATATGCAGATAGATACAAACATATATATATATTTGTATATTTTTAGTTGGAGGTATATAAATTGTGCGGATGTGTTTTTCTGCATATGTTTATATGTGCATATAATATTTATTTCATTTCCTTTTACAATTATCTTTTTTATATTTATTACTTTTTACGAACGTTGTTCTCGTCACGATATGGTTGGATTCTTGGGGCATCAGCTCAGGATGAAGGTCGTAACTGACAGAAGGCGTTTGCTATCAGCAGATTTCAACAGAAGGTGGGTGAAAGTCGTAAGCCTGATCCACCTGAAGCGGGGCTAGGCTTGATTTACTTTTTGTTTTGATTTCCTTTATACACAACGCGGCGGTTTCCTGAAGGACTACCACACACCCCGATTAATCTAGGATTCTTGGGGTATCAGCTCAGGATGAAGATCGGAACTGATTGGAAGCGTTTACTATTGGTAGATTTCAGCGGAGTGTGGGTGAAATCGTGAGCCTGGTTTGCGTGAAATGGGCGACCCTTGATTTGCTTTTTTAGTCTCCTTTCTACACAACGCGGCGCCTTCCTGATTAATCTAAGTAATTTCTGTTTCTGGTGTTCTCTTCTGTTATGGTTCTTTTCAACATTCCCAACCTCCCCAGTTTGTTTTTATCTTCTTCTTATCTTGACTGCGTCGGATTTTGATTTTCCCACTCCACAATTTATTTTGTCTTTCCCTCACCTTTAGTGGCTGAGAGTCTTGATTTTGCCAATAAGCAGAACCTTGTGGCCTCTCTTATTTTTCTGTGGGCGGACGGACCCTACTGACGTACTTTTGTTTTAGTTTGAATATTTGGTTGTATTTTATTTTCGTTATTGGGATCATCCTCTCCCCCTTCATTTCAAGAAATATAATTTTAGATATTTTTATAAAGAACTTGATCAAAATAATAAAAAATAAAAATGGTAAATATCTATCAATTTTTTACATCTTGGGGTTTAGTAGGTTCTCCTGTGAGTGTGTGGTATTTTGGTAAATGTAGGATTGGGTGAAGAGGAATGTCTTCTTGTGGTGAATGAGTAAATTGTAATGTAAGAATGGGTCGCGAATCACATTAGCTAGGTTTAGGATAGTCAGTAACGACCAAGAAGGCACTAAACTAATTGAGTTTCTTTTTTCAGTGTTTTCAGATAAAAGGTTCAGCTATCTTGACTCTATTTGTCGTAAGAATCACTGAAAACCCCTTTGGGTTATTCAGTTTGAAAGAGAACAGGTTAAAATCATTTTCTGTCAGCTCCACTATGTCTTCCCAAATGAGCAATGGTGAGAGGAAAAAGATAATTCAGACCTTCAGTAATGGTACCAAAATTCATACTCTGGCTTCCATCTTAAATTAATCGAGAATCTGTGGTCAATCTGCAAGGAACGACTTCGTGGAATGGACATACAAAGTACTAACATGTGCACTGGGTCATGTTTCATTGGAAAAAAACACGAACAGAAAGTAAATAATAACGGAATTATTCCTTTTGTTTCAATTAATTTGCACAAGGGTGTATGAATACGATTTCATCTGTTGAAGAAAAATTTAAATGCTGACATGGAGTCGAATATTACCACATAAACCTTCAGTCTAAATCGGAAGGGATTCCTTTATGACGAACAATAAAACCTAATCAACATACAACATTTTACATAGAGTATTCCATTTTTGCGTTCTGTTAACCAATTCTGCAACCATATACTACTGCCTTTTCAGTTGTTTATAAAAAGACGTAATCATTCGCCCGGTTGAGATACTTGAAGAGACAAGATCGACACAACAGTCTGTCAGGTCTAAGTAAGTTATCAAGCAAGTCATGGATAATGGCGACGATTTATAAAGTGTCTTTCATTCGATTTTTTCTTTTAAAATAAAAATTGCAACAAAAAAAAAGATAGACATGTCTTTTAAAAGGGATTTTTTTTAATGTTTGATATTTGTTGTATAAACAAAAACATTTTGTTTACTGATTTTATAATCCTCTGCCTGCATAAATAATACGACGGACAAAAAATATAATGCTTTGGTATGTGTGCGCATTTCCTATTGGATTTACCTCGCCGTCTGCAGCCGGATTTTGATCATTGTAAACATATTTAGTATTCTCAGAGAAGGGAAGAATGCAGCAAAAAAGATTTCAACCAGGAAAAGGCAAATAAACCTGAACAATGAACAAATTAAGACATTCCCAGCCTTCGGCAGCTGGGGTCAAATGACAAAGTAAACAGACGTGTTCACGGCAGTCGATGTAGAATATGCACTTTATATTAAACAATGTTCCGTCGAAAGCTCTTAGGGATCTCAGATTTAATTTTCGGTGAAATTACATATAATGGTGATTGCAGCTATCAAACTTAATAAGTTAATATTAAAAAAAATTTAAGACATTTTTAAAACGATTTTTAAATCAAAATTACAACTACAGATCAAAGAAACTGTAGTACACATTAAATTTTGAAATTGTCAGTAGCATTACATATATATATATATATATATATATATATATATATATATATATATATATATATATATATAGAGAGAGAGAGAGAGAGAGAGAGAGAGATAGATAGATAGATAGATAGATAGATAGATAGCCAGCCAGCGAGCCAGGCATGCAGGCAAGGCACGCCCGCCCGCACGGTAGACTAATGGATATCGGCTTGGATTGAGGGATCGGAGAGCCGAGTTAGAATTCCTGTTGAATCGATTACATTCATTACGTGCTTATACCCATCTTCTCCCTCCAGCTATGGGTAAACAGTTCTATAACCTTGGATGGCAGCTGGTTTAGGAGAAGGACAACTTTGAATTAAAAAAACCGCGGAGGGTCGTCTGAGAACTCTATGGCACGTAGTGCCCCAGGTCTCTGCATTCAGCACTTAAAAAAATGTGGATGGTTCTACACAAAACCTTCACAATGATCAAATCTCATGTGTTAGTTTCGGACTGTCGGTTCCTAGGATCTGATCTGCTTCACCCACAAAGTCGACGGGAGAGTCGAATATATATGTATGTATGTATGTATGTACGTGTGTGTGTGTATGTATGTGTGTATGTGAGAGAGAGAATCTGAAAAAGAATTAAGAACCTGAACTTTCCTGTTGTTTTAGACGTATAGAGGGTACACGGTATTTAAAAACGAAACGGCCAGTTCTATCCACTTGTATGATTTGGTCATAGCGATAAAGGCATGTGTAGAAGCAATGACACTTTTTGGATGAGACGAATGCATAGAACTGATGCATATATTGTGTGACAAGATCTTCAAATGACACTCCTTAAGGATTGAATTCAGAGTCCTTCTGATAGACCGGTTGCTAGCCAGAGAGCTGGCCTGCTAATAATCAAGTGCTAGAGGGAGAACATATCGAGCACTCTTTCCATATAAAATAGCTAATTTTAAACAACATTTAGGTGTGTTTGTGTGCGTATATATATATATATATATATATATATATATATATATATATATATATATATATATATACGCTTGATTTGTTTTTTTAACAACGTATCAACTACTTATGGGTCATTTAATACCGAGATTTATTTTTTACGGGATCTTTGTAATTATATAATAGGATATGTTATTCTGCTTTCACAATTGAATACATGGTAGATGATACTCAGCTTTTGTGCATATATATGTTTGTGTGGCCATAATTACTAGAGGCGGTGATATGCGTGATTTATGTTGTAGTTTTGTTGAAGCAATATTTTGGAATAAAATTTGATTTCTTTAAGATATTGTAGGATATTATATGGATTGCTGTCATGTAAGAATTTTTTGAGGCTGGTTTGTTTATCGGCATACCAACCTCTATGGGTTATTTAATACCGAAATCTAAATATTTTGAACACAATTCTTAGACTTCAAATAAATATATTTTAAACGTAATTGTATGCCTTCAAATACAGATAAAATGTATTGTTGGTCATTTTGCTATAGAATGTATTCACTGGATTCACTAAACAGTTTTATCCACTGAGTCTTTGAGGGCCAAGCGTTTTTTGAATCCAGTGACTTGTGAGTTCAATACCTGGCTACAGCAGAGGTCAGCAAAAACATGGAGTGTTGGGTTAAAGAAAGATACCTGATACGGAGACATCCAGAAGAGGCATGACACGTGGAACTAGAACAATCTACCCCGGTGAATGAAATAAAGGGTTCAGTTCGAAATTCCGATAGCTTAAAGAAGGTCGGAGCGTACAACGGTCGTAAATATGGCAAAGAAGATGAAGGACAAAAAAGAAGACAAGGACAACAATGCGAACACTGTAAATAGTGTAAATAATTAGATTTCTACATGTAATATAAAACAGCAACACATACAGCCACCCATTCACTCAAAGACTTCAAAATAATTAATGGATTTAGTTTTAATCGTTATTTTTATTATTCAAAAATTATTATTTAGTGGTAACTGGTATTTTAATTAGACGCCCATTTATATTTGAAACAGCTGGTCTATCGGCCCGCGCATTCGAGAAATTTTAAAGAATAAAGATTTTACTTTAGTAGGACTTCTCAATCGAGGTCAGTTGTTAATCATTTGTATCTGTAACAAAAGGGACAGCAACTGAAACATGTTTTACTCACTAAAATAAGGTTTATAGTAATATGAACTAATGTCGGTTTGAAACATTCACCCAAAAACACACACATACAACTGGAAAATAGAAACATTTTCTGTACTTTTTCACCTTCACATCCAAAAATTCTGATGACGCTAAATAAATAGCCAAACATGCTAAATTTATAAAAGCTTTTTCTACTTGTTTCTTATTTAATTATATATATATATATATATATATATATATGTGTGTGTGTGTGTGTGTGTGTGTGTGTGAGTAAAAGACAAGAGGAAAACTGTAATATTAGCTTACGTGTTTCTTCCAATGTGGACTTTTTCAAAGCAAAAACGAAATGAATTTATTAAAACTAACAAAACAAAATGTCCTTAGCAACTGGAAGAATTTAGAAAACGCTATTATATTCATATTGTCAAGTGAAAATTACGTCAAGTACTGTTACGTGTAGAAATATGGTTTATATTGTTGTTGACGGATTCAACCATTTTCTTTTGACTTCTTGATACAGTTGTGTACGTTTGTTTGTGAAAGTAGTAATTCTGTTAGGAATGGTGAGATAGGGAGAAAACCCTGGGCGTAGATTGATATTTGGACGAAACCCATCGGCTAATATTACAGTTTTGCTATTGTCTTTTACATTTAGAAATATTGTCTTTTTCTGCAGGTCAAATTATATATATATATATATATATATATATATATATACGAGACCTGACACTGACTGTTTAAGTGGCTACTTTTTCTGAAGCTATTTGTAACCATTAATCTGGATGCTGTTACTTGCTAAATGTCATGTCAATAGATGTTTGGGCCTATGAGAGCTGCCTTGTCCCTCCAACTCTCATGGTCTTGGTAGAGAGTTAGTTCCATTGTCCAGCGTCAGATTAATCTGCTAGAGATCCTGGCGAACGGTTTCCTTCCAGCAACTCCGTTTTCGTCTGCAAGGCCGTCAACATTTCGTAGATGGCGTTTCGAACTGGGTGCTAACTTTCGGTAGGGCGGTCGCAGGATGTGACCGAGCCAGAAACCACGGCGCAGAGCGATGTTGCTGAGAATAGGCTGGATATACGCATATCTCTCTAACTGTACATATAATGCCCCAAAACGTTTATAATTTTATTATAAGCACGCACACGTCTATATTATTAAATACAAAAGAAATTGGAAAGAACAGAATACTGGAAGTGAAACGGCTCGAACCAAAAACGGGCATGCGTCAAGGCAAAAAGTTTGAGTATAAAGTGAGATAATATTAGTGGATGGTTGGTTGGTAAAACAACAAGAGCAAAGGGATGTCATGACTGGCTGCAAATGAATCTCCAATTTACTGGCGTGATAATGATCAAATCAAGGCCAAGTTTGAAAGCCGCGGTCTTTATGCACGTTGATTATGCCACTGATTGTGGAGATGGTCACTATTGACCAACTGCCAGAACCTTTGAAAGAGAAAAAGAGAAAGAGAGGCGGACAGACAGACAGATTTTTATTTGTTGCTATTGTTGTCAGACTTTGGCAGTAGGTCTGTAAAGGCAATCTGATACCCCATTTAAACGTAGTTGGCTGGATGCAATTCAAATTCGTGCAACCTTAGAGGTAAAGTGGTTGCCGATAAAGAGTCGAAGGGGTGTCGAGCCGGCGACCAGTATGCAGGGAGGCGAATTTTAATCGACATTTTCTTGTTATTGTTAGTCATTGTTGGAGTTGTCCGACGCATTCACTTCTGGATTATCAATTCGCTAACCTCTGGCCACTGATCGAGTATGTGCCTCATGCATGGTTTGAAGTGATCTGCTAGATGCTATCAAATAATACATCGATCTATTTGCCCTTTCCACCAAGTCTTAAGTCATGTTACTCTGTCTGAATTCGATACGAATTCTTATTTTTGTGTTTGATTTCATCTCCGGTTGGCTAAAAAAAAACAAAAAAAAAAAACTTTAATTACTTTCTGTTCTGTTACTTATAGTCAGCCTTGTTCTTCTGCTATGTATTTACATATTCTTGATAAAATACAAATAAGAATCTGCAATATTATCGGTCCTGACCTGGCTTCTCGGTCTCAGTCACTTTCACACCGCCGTAATGTAATTCCCTTTGCTTTTTCTCTATGGTTTTTCATGGTAACTATTACGGGTTTTACTCTTTGTTACTCTGACTTCCTTTAAGTGCAATAATAGTAATATTTTTAAATAATATATATATATATATATATATATATATATATATATATATATATATATATATATATATATACATATATATATATATATATATTAAGGTTCCAAAGTGTGAATCCATCCCTGAATTAGCATAGGATGAACTTGACCCGAATCTTGAGTGAAAAAAATTAAAAAAGAGGTAGTCATCAAAAAAGAATGAAATCAATTATCAAACTTATTCTTTGAGAAACTTTTACAACGAATGCCAAACATTTGTGCTGTAGCAATCACAGCCAAGGAAAATTATTTTGTCGAGAGCAAAATTTAATCATAAATGCATTTTTCTTTTTGCCATAATAAAATGTCTAATAAAAAAATAATGTCCCGCTCTTTTAAATAATGTATAATAAGTTTGTCTTATTTAAATTACAAACAACTATTTTTGAGGCCAATTTAAAAAATTAGCAAGGGTTGCCTCAAACTATTTAACTGTAGATTTTCGATTTTACGTTTAATTTTTATAATTAAATTTACAATTTTAGTTTCAGTTTGGAAACAGAAATTTCTGTGTCGCGATGGAACCGTATTTTTGAAAAGAAAATAATTATAATATATATAATGCAATGATTACAGAACCCTTAAAAATCCATCAATGTCAGGTTAGAAATTTATTTCATGGACCTGCCGTCTTTCTCTTCAGACCAGTTTTGCATTAATAAATGGGGTTGAATTATTCAGACATAAGGGGAATGACAAAACGAAAAAAATAAGAAAAAGAGAGAGAAAAGCAAAAAGATAAAAGTTTTAATTTCAAAAGGGAGAAAGACAAGAAGGAGAAGAAAGACAGACTTAAATTTAAGTTTTTTTTTTGGTGGTGGTGGGGGGGGCGAAGAAAGTAAAGAGGGAATTAAGCATAGGGTGGCCCAGAAAAGGTTTTTTTCTTCCGGGTTTGACAAGTTAAAAGAAAGGGTAGGGCAAGGGAGTGATCACGTACAAAATAGATACATTGAAATTGTCTGTTATTTTAAGCAGAAAAACCATCATCATCGCATTATAAACGTCATAATTACAAATAGATAATAATAATAATAATAATAATAATAATAATAATAATAATAATAATAATAGTAATAGTAATAATAATAAGATTAAAATAATAATATTAATAATATTAATACATTTGACATCAATATAATGAAATAACCTAAATTTAAAAATTTAAAGTAAATTAAATAAAAAGAAATTCTTTAAAAAAATTAAAATTTATGAAAAATTAAAATTAAATTAAGAGATAAATAAAGGACTATTTTAAGTAACAAAGAACCTTAAAATAGCTTTCTTTGGGACCACAAACTTCAATAAATGCTCTCTCTAATCCATCTTTAGTAGAAAAAAGACAAAAAATATACTATAGGAACTTTCTATATCTTCGCGTGATATCGAGTTGGATTGGAGTTTTCACTTTAAATGGCAGACGTGGTTCTACCAAAGGGTGCAGAAATAACATGCCTAGAAAAAGTTCGTAAGGAGGAAGTTTTAAGGAGACTAACGACTTATAATCGGAGAGAGCTGGAATGTTACGGTGTATAATGAGGAAAGAATGCTTAGAAAATTTGAAACCCCAAAGGGCATACTGAAGGCAACAGAAGGGGAAAGAAATAGCGAGTTTTGTGGCAAATTTATAGTGCTGTTTGTTAACTTTATAAATGATGGGGTTGAATTTTTTATAAATGATTTTTACTTGTGTTTAAGCGCTCAAAGTTTGTTAATTCGTTTATTATTTATTTACTTAATATATTTTACATAATATACTTATTTACTGGTTCGGATTATGTTTTTATTTGCTTTTTCTTCGTTTTAAATTTTCGACTTTTAAGTAACGTAGAGAAAATTTGTTTTCTTGTCTGCATTTCGAGATGTGTTCTGATCGTTAATTTAATAATTTCTGTTGGTCTGGAAAAATAATTATAACTATTATCTTTCTCCCTCCTTCTCTATTTATCTATCTACATACATACATACATACATACATACATATATATATATGTATATATATATATATATATATATATATATACATATATATATGTATGTATATATGTATATATATATATATGTATATATATATATGTATATATATGTATATATACATATGTATATATATATATATGTATATATATGTATATATATGTATATATATATTCATATATATATATATATATGTATATATATGTATATATACATATGTATATATATATATGTATATATATATGTATATATATGTATATATATATATATATATTCATATATATATATATATATATATATATATATATATATATATAATTTTATATGTATATAAAAGGTTATAAATAAGATTTATCCACAATTCTCCATTAATCGCGGCTCACAACCTGTAAACTATTTTTTGATTGCCTCATTGGCCTTAAAACTAGCTGAAAAACATTGTGAAAACAATGATACTTGACTTCTTGATTAAGCATGGCTGATGGTACCCCCCCAAGTAACTCCTTGCTCCTTTTGGAACTAAAGTTTTTCGCTGACAGGAAGTGGAAATAGTATATTAGATTAATTATTAGGTCTTTTGTTGAATCTCTCTTGAACATTTATAAGTCTACCATTCGTCCATGCATTGAATATTTTTGTGACATCTGGTTTGGTGCTTCTAATATGTATTTTGATATTCTAGATAAAAATATAAAGACGAATATGCAATATTATTAGGCCTGACCTTGCATCTAGGCTTCAGTCACTTACCCGCTGCCGTAACGTACCTTCCCTGTCACTTTTCCATAAACATTTTCATGGTAAATATTCTGGTGATATCTATGGTACCTAGACTTTATGAATTTCAGTGCAGTACAAGATTGGCCGCAAGGTCTTATCATTTTACAGTTTAAATGACTATATGCAACTGTAAGTTCTATGCCAACAGTGTCTTCTTTCGCACTTCTCGCTTGTGGAACTCTCTTGCGGTTTCTTATCAATCGTTATCTTCTGCTGTTTTTTTTCCCAGTTTTTTTAAATTTTTCCTTATGGAAATGATATTTCCAACCATATCCATCAAGGATTCGTCCTGAAGTTCCTCAGATTTCATCCAAAATTTCACCATTTCTTAACATTAATGAGAAGATTTGATCCGGAAATGATTTTCATTTTTTGCCCTCCTGTTACTCAGAAAAGCAGAATGAGATGATCTGTTTTATTTTTATTTTGTAAAGTTTTTGACACACACTGCATGATGAGAAAAGATGGTTTTCATGTTTCTTCATGCAGTGGTAGCAAGACGAAATCCAGGATTTTATCTGCAAAAGAAGGTTTTTAGCTTAAGGAAGTGACCATTTTCTAACTGTGTTTGCAATGAAGTCCGATGCAGTCCTAAAGGAAGAAACGCTTCAAAAGAAAACTTTTCCCTCTTTGTCATTTTCCCCAGTATTGTTCTTGATATATATATATATATATATATATATATATATATATATATATATATATATATAGTTAGCCCGTTCATCTATCCGTCCGTTACACCCTAGAAAATAGCCATTCAGTGACTAATAATAACTAAATTTTAGGGAGAGGTGCAAACAGGTGAGGGGGGTATAAAGTAAATTTGGCTTTACTAGGGTACCTAGTTTAGTACAATAAATTCTCATTAATATTTTGAAAAATTAAAAGTTTTATTAACATACAAAATAAACCCACGATTTTAAAAACATTTTAATGATTAAAATAACAAATAGTTATTTATAAAAATGCAATATTGTTTTTTACGTATGTTTTGTTGAAGTTTCTTATTTATTTAGTTATGCCAAAATATAATGCAATGTAGTAGCACTGTAAATATAATCACTGGGCGGGTGGGGGGCGTTTCCGGTGAGGAAAGGCTTTCAAGAATAGTAGTGATAAAAACGAGAGAAGACATGACTAGCTGGAAAGAAATTGAATAAAGTTGAGGAAAGCAGATAGCCTCACTAATGCAAAAGATTTTCTACGTTTCAATGTCGAATATTTGAATATATTTGTGCCAAAAGGATTTCCAAGACACAACCTGTTGTTGAAACCAGGAATGTCATTAATGGTATTGCGTAATATAAATCCTTGGGAAGGCCTGTGTAATGGAACAACTCTTACATTCGACGAACTTAATGACACCAGACTAGTACAATATATCGATGGAACAGGATGAGTGGTATTAATCCCATGTATATGTCTATTCCAAAGCCATCCGAAGAACCTTTCGATTAAGATAAGAATCCACTTTCCAGTTCGCCCTGCAATTGCGAGAACTATAAAAAGAAATCACAAGGACAAACGCTTCAAAAAGATTGAATTTGGCTTCAGAAAGAAATATTTACGCATGACCAGTTTTATGTTGCATTCTCGAGAGTAAGAAATCCTAAGAATATATTGTTCGCTGTTGAAAAGTAACAAAGTTTTCTTAAATAATATTGTTTACTATGAAGTCATATAAAATTAAATCAAATGAAATAGTTTCTCTCATTTGAACCGCGAACTAGGGGTTGTGTTAATGTATTTTTCCAAACAAATCAACTGATTGAAATTTCATCTACTGGTTTGCCAAATTGAACGAAACGTAGACTTTGCAAATCTCGACTAAAAATGTTAGCGATAACTTTAACAATAATAAATACTGTGAGGATATCAACACACAGATGCAAAAAAGATTCTGTAAGATAAAGATTTAATGCTGCAGTTTGTCGGCTGATTTTAGTAAGTTCTGCCCCTTGTGTTTCTCTTACTATAAAGAACTTTTACTAATTTCCTCTCTATAACAAAGATAAATTGCTGGCGTCCGAGGCGGGGTTCAACGGAATACAGTGGTTGCATCCATTCGTGTAGAATCACGCGATCCAATTTTAAAAGTAGGATGGCCAATTTAATGCAAATTGAAGTTAATTCATACTGCTTCGACCAACAATACGCCCCTAATCAAAACCTGATTCTTGTGCCGCAGAAGAGGATGCATCGTGTACGAAGTAATTACACAGACATTTCACTCTTGCTCACTTCGCAAAATCAATAATTAGCAAT
>OZ038498.1:90329099-90361599 GCA_964036315.1 Acanthosepion esculentum
TCTATATATATTCTGTATTTATTCATTATCTATATTTTATATATATATTAAATATATTGTATGTGTATTATATATATATATATATATTATATTAATATTATATATATCATGTATATTATATAGAAATATAATATATGTTATATATATATATCATAGTCACAGTAAATATATAGAAATTATATATATCATATCTATAACACATATACATGTAATATATAGTATATTATATTACACATATCATTTATGTTTTATATATATTTGTTTCATATATATAATATATCTATATTATATATATTATATATGCTTATATATATATGCAATAATATATATATATATATATATATATATATATATATGTATATATAGATATTAATGTAATATATATTACATATCTATAATATCTATGTAATACATATTATACCTCACCGATATCACGACTCGGAGTTTCACACACCGCAATGATGCTGATTTTATTCTTTACTGAAGTATCTACGGTGATCCAAGCACCATCATAAAATTCTACATAATTACATAAATCAGTCAAGTTAGAGTATCTACTACCTCCCGCAGTAAGGAAATATTTGATAATAATAATAATATTAAATATGTCTAAGTTTTAGAATTAAGCAACCATGAAATACTTTTAGAGAATTTAACAATTTCAAGGAAGGTAAAAGTTAATATAGACTCTGTAAGCGTAACATTATATGATTTAATCCACCTTTTAATCGTAATGTTGAAAGGAATATCATAAGAATTTTCCAAAATTTAATGCATAAGCACTTTACTCATTCACCATCACTAAAAAAAGATTTGTAACAATCAAGATCTTCTGTAGCTACCTTAATAACCTCGATAAATCTATATCTCAACATAACAACATTATATTAAATAAATGTATTTCTTAGAAAGATAACGTTTATATTCTTTTAAATAAGTTCATCTGCCGAAAAATATCATGCGTAACTTAAACGGCAAATGTATGACTGATAATATTGTATACCGAGCTAGCATATATTCCGGTAATTATGTTACATCTTTTTTGTTCCACTAAAATCATTGGGAATATCGTTTCTACCATCATCGAGTGACTTGATATAAAATACAAAAACCGCACTTCTCTCTCTCAAAATATTCCTGGCAACTAAAGAATGGTGTTAATACCTACATGGGATATCGTAGCAAGAACCAAGTCTTACAATGGGAAAGGAAATAGATGTAATTTATGTCTTGTTGAAAAATTAGTTATCTTAAAAAACTTAAATAACGCTAGCTTAATAAATAATAGAAATGAATTGATGGTTACGTGTAGGCATAAAAATAAATATCTGCTTAAATACACTGATCCTGATTAATTTTATATTCCTCTTGGGAGTCTCTTTCACAAAGCAGCGGTTCGTGGAAAGAGGCTGCTCAAGTGGGCATGCATCTCAATATTTCATGCGAGGGTTAGAAATGGTGGAACTATTGTAAGCAAATTGTAGCGGTAGTTCAATGGTTTGTCATTGCATATACCATACCATTTTATAAAAAGTTTTATACTCTATATTTACGTTCTAGGGCAAGTAACATATCTCCTTTTCCTAACAGAACCACTGCTCTTAAAATATGGACTACTTATAAACAAGCGCTATAAAAATAAATACAAACGCGATAAAAAGCTGAAAGCGGCCGGCAAGAATAGGGGCATGTAGAAACATCGAACGCCAAAAAAAAAAAAAAATTAAAAGTTAATGATAAGCGCGCATGTATCTCAAGCGTTTCTCGATGCAGATAACAGACGCTTGTCGTTTTTCGTTCTCGCACTCTGCATATCCAGTGCGTATCAAAAAATACTTTTACAAACTTTGAGTTATTAAGTTTAAAGAGAGTTTACGGCAAATGGCGCTGTGTTGCCATATAGACTAGGTTACGTTTGTCATTTGTGTACCTTTGTGGCTAGTCTGCCTTAAACGTTTAACGTGTGTAGTAGTGAGTTTACTGGGAAGTGTTATGTTTAATAATGGCAAGATATTCAAAATTTTGTGAAAGTTTTTATTTTATTTTATCTTGGATTGTACATTTAACAGTGTCTACCGTAAGGTTAATAACTTTATTAAGTTTATAACAATCCCGGTTTATTGCTACCGTCCCACCTCATTAAAAATTTAAATAGAACATCAATCGCCATCATCTGTCTTCCTCAACCGTGTTCCTTTCTTTTTTTTCACCACTTCTCACCAATAAAGTCTTCTCATTCTGTTTCACCTCCTGTAACCCTCCGCATCCTAATGCCATTATCACATTGCTTGGTTTGCTTTGTTTTTTTTTTTTTGTCTTACTGTATATCAACACATATAGGTTAATACTTTCCCCAGCGTAGACGTGTATATACGTTTTTACTAAAAGCGTCTTTTTCAGCCACGGGGGGATAGACGCGTCCATAATATACTAAAAATACAGCTACAGACATGTTTATACGTCGATTTTGATTCTTTTTATACCTTTCTGAACTTGAAATGAGTCCAAATGTCAACTCATACGTTCGGTAGATGTGTTAGCCACCGCTCGGGCACATAAAAAATTTCGTCTGAAAATATAACATTTTTCAAAAAATAATGGTGGAAGGGGGTTATACCGAAATCGAAAGTAAATTACAAGATTTATAATCAATTCAACAAAATTACATTATTTCATGATTAAATTATAATTACTTAACTGCATTTTTTTACCAAATAATCTTGTAAAATCAAACGATGTCTGAAAACTTGTTTCTTCTTCCAAGAAATGAGAGTGACCATAACAAATTTACTTTTATTTTTTTGACAATGTATACCAGTTCAGTAAGGAGGTACGGTGAAGTAATGGATAGTGGCACGGATTCAGTAATCGGAGAGCCGGGTTCGAATTCCAGTCGAATTCATTACATTCACTTAAGTGCTAATACCCTTAAGAAAGTTATGAATCCTCTTCTTCTCTCCTCAGCTATGGTTAAAAGGCGGAACAGGCAAGGTTCTATAGCCTTGGATGGCAACTAGTCTGCAGCAGAAAGAAATGGAAACATACTGCTACGAAAAAATCTTTCTTGTCAGTCATGACTGTATCGAAAGATACATGATCACCTAAGCGTGTATCACGCATGGCACATAACTGACTGATATTCACTTTCGTGCTAATACCCTTGGGAAAATTATGAATCCTTGTCTTCTTTCCCCTAGCTATGGGCAAATAACGAGACTGACCGGGTTTTATAGCCTTGGATGACAACTGGTCTACCGCAGAAAGAAATAGCAACTTACTTCAGGAAAAAAAAAATCTGCCTCGTCAATCATTTAACGAAAGATACATTTTTTGTTTGTCACTTCCCGATTTTCCCATAGCTGGGACACTAACAGGTGGTTCCACGCTTTGGTTTTGAAAACAAATTTATCCAACATATTCTGTATTGGAAAACAACTTCTACCTCCGAAAGTTTTATGACACGTTCCATTTTTTCTACTTGGAATATTTTCTACTCGTAGGGGTTTGGTATCTGGATATTCTTCATGGAGCAAGTAAAATCTGTTACCTTTATTTTCCGAGTGATTCTAGGGTTTATCCCTCGGCTAAGAAGGTGCGTATGACCAAAAGAAATAATAAACTGGCTGAAGTTTACTTTACTTAAGAAGACAATGGATGCTCATTAGTCTAAACCAGAGGTTATAAAAAAAAAGAAAAGAAAAGAGCAGAAAACATACATTATTGAATTGACGTTTTGTTTAATGTCATAGCAACTCCTTATGGGTCATTTAATGCCAAAATTTTATTTTCTTGGAGTTTGAATTAATAAAAATATGTTATATGTTATTCTGCTTTCGCAACTGAATACATGGTAGTTGATACTCAGATTTTGTGCATACGCATGTCTGTGTAAACGTAATTATTAGAGGCAGTGATATTTATGTTGTTTCCTTTAAGTTGTATTTTGGAATATAGTCTGATTTATTTAAGAAATTTAATGGTATTATATATATCATGAAAGAGTTCCTTCATGGTAATTGATATTGTGTCGATAATTTTACTATAAAAGGTATTGTTGGTTGTTTTTATCTAAAAATGTATTGCTAGGATTTTTACTATAAAAATGTATTTTTATACATTCATAAATCTTTGTTTAGGGGTTCACTATTTGTCCATAGCCGGGAACGTAATAGTTGCCAGCCCTCCGATCTGGGAACAACAGCACTTAAGAGGTGCTTCCACACATATCCAAATCTCCATTTTCCCTATCAGTGGCATTGCTACAGTTTTGCCTGAAATCCTGGACTACACATTCTGCTTGTGATGAAACGATAAAAAATCGCTGACGGTTATTCGTTCAAATAGAAAAATAGACATGAAAAATAGAGCAAAACTATTCGTTTATAATAAGAACTCTTGTATAATAAGCATATTAATTTGGATTACTGAATTCTGGAAATAAACATCTCTCATGAGTATTGACCTTTTAGAATTTGAAGAATATAAACAGAACCGATTTTTTATATTAAATTCGTATCAAATAAAAAATAAATAAAGAAGGTTTACATTATATTTACACAGTATTTCAAATCAACAGACGGACATATTAGCGCAGAAATAAAGCAGGCTTTTGACAAAAATAAGTTCACACTCGAAGAAGCAGAATCACATGCCAATGGTTATTTCTCTATAGTGGCGTAAAATAAATGTTAACATTCGAAATATATCTATTTTGAGGGAAATGACAAGATAACTGAAAGACGACGCCATCGAATATGACAGACGTCTACAACGCTGACAAAATAGATGAAAAAAAATTATGATGTCTATCTTTAACACTGACAGTAAGGAGAAAAGACTAAATGTGATCAATGTTTACGGGAATTTTTTAAAAAAATCTGGTAAATTATTTAATTTTTTCTACACACGATGAGGGCAGATCATGTATATCGCTTAATTTTGACCATACACAAAAAATATGAGCATGCGCACATGACGGGAAAAGTTAATATTATGTAACACGCATCTTAATATTTTGGGCTTAAAATCAGAGCAAACATGTTTGTATTATAATTGCAGTAATTTTATTACGATTAATGATGTCAGATATTAGAAGAAATCTTCATTGTATCTCTTATATCCAAGCTTGTTATGAGGAACAAAACGAATGAATATAAAAGACAAATGTATTTCAACACATAATAAAATAACTTTTATTCATTTACTGCCTGAGAACAACAAGGATTATTTTGAATTAAAACCATGAAAACTTGTCCCCTTGTTGAATTCAGAAGTGACCGCCAAGACTAGTGGACAAGGGAAGTAACTCAGTTGTATTTTGAGTTATTGTCCTTTATAGGGGGAGTAAATTAGTGATGTTAGAGCTGTGAAGTCATGTATGAATTCTTTCTTTCCAGGTAAACTAACATCGGGCTGTTCAAAGAAGACTTCATACGGTTAGTCAAAGAAGTCATCAACAGCAGATGTTGGGAAATACATAATATTCAAATCAGGAGAATAAGGAAGCTGATCAACCAGTTCAAAGCCGCAGTCACGTACAGCAGCCATTGAAAGCAAGGAATTGTGCGTTGGAGCATTGTCCTGATGAAAGAAAAAAACCTGGGTCGTTGGTCTTGTTAGCCTTTCGTAACAGCCTCAACAAGTTGGCATAGTGTTATAGTGAAAGACACCTTGTCTAGATAATAGACTCTCCCACCTATTATAAGTAGGAGTCAGTAGGTAGTCGAGGGAGGAATAAGTTATCAGCGACCACAACTCGATTACTCTGCGTAACACTTAATTACAAGTTCCTAACGTTTCTGTACGTTTACCCCATTTAGGACGCATTTAGTCCGACTACAAGTTCTATTGTGGAAATAACTCCACAACACATAGTACTCTCTATTCAGGTTGAATTCCCTTTGAAAATAGTTAATAAACAACAATGTTTTTTGCGTACTAGAAATTGAGGCCATCACGTTCCCTGAGCATAAAACGACATTGGCCTTCTTTGAAGTAGGTGAGGAGGGGTGTTACCACTGCATGGGTTGTCTCTTTGGCTCAAAATGATGAACCCAAAACTCATGCTGGGTTAGGAAACTAGCTGGATTTGCCTTTGGAAATGTCAGATTTTTCCGTGATGAAACCAATCTAGTGCGCTTTTGATCTGGTGTCAAAAGACGTAAAACCCACTGAACAGAAACCCTTGTCATGCCAAGTTCATTGTACAGAATATTATGAACTCTCTCTCACCGGATAGTCATTAGCCGGTTATCCATAACCATGTGATGAAAACAATCAATTCTTAGTTCATCTGCCCACTTTGGATTGTTGATAAAGCTGAAACGTTATCATGTAATATAGCAACTATGTCAGTATTAATTTACTTGAAGGTTAAATTCTTTTCTGCAGGTAATTGATGCTAAATTTTGCCAGTTTTCAAAAGAGGTCTCTCTTACTTACTTTTGAAGTATTTGAACAGTTAGATTTCGCTTTACGTGGAAAGAAACAATGTAAGAGTTGAAATGCGTGCAATATTTCACAGCTCTAGCACCACTCATTCATAGTCAATTAAATTTTCAGCTCACCGTCATATTATTATAATAGGTGTACAAAAATATATGACTCATTCCTCATGTTTAAAGTGTCTTTGTCAATTTTATATTATCAATCTCTTTCAGATTTTAACTTAAAATATTATGTACTCCTCGTCTTGAACATGAAAAAAGAAAAAGAAATACATTTACGTTTTTGATCTAGTTAAAACTTAGTTATAATGCTTTTAAAACTTTTCAAAGAACGGGGTGAAGGATTCCCTTGTGGTCGTACAGTACGGCGCTGGATTCTGATGTTTCGGTTTGAGGAGACGAGTCCGGAATGTCCGGGAGGTAGAGGATGTCCATCTGGAATTGACAATCAACATCTGAAAAGAGTAGTCGAAAACAAAACTGCGCTCAAAACGTCAGAGAAATGTCTCTGATAATGGGCGTCAGCATTTCAACGATGTCGGATCATCTTAAGAAAATTGGCAAGGTGAAGAATCCCGATAAAGGAGTTCCACATGAAATCGCTGAAAGTAAATAAGTTCGACGTTCTGAAGTGTGTTCTATGTTGCATCTTTGAAATTCGGATTATCCATTTCTTGATGGAATGGTGACTCCTTTATGACAATCGTAAACGATTTTCTCAATGGTATGTTCCTGAGCCAACTTCTTTTCAAAACCGAAATTGCATCAACAGATTAATGTTCTGCGTGTCTGCTGGTCTCCCATTGTCGTTATTTTTTATAGGTTTCTGGAATCTAAACAGAACAGCACTGCAAAAGTTTACCTCTAGCAACTGGATGGAAATACATATTCAATTAAACACCGGTACTGGTACTGGTTAATCAACGATTTCCAAAACCTGCTTCATGACACTAATCAGCGACATGTTGCTAGATTAACTCTACCGAAGCTCACCCCTAGGGATAGTGCCACACCCACCATATTCACATGATCTTTTTCCCATTGATATAGGTAAGCCACATTTATCATTTGTAGAAAGAACTTTTTTTAAAACATTTCAACCAAACAGATGTGGATGAAATATTCGGTGTTTGGGCAAATGGTAGACTTATAAAGTTGTAGAAACATTTTTTCGAACGACACAATGAACAGAATTTCCTGGCATCAGATTTACTAGTTGATTCAATATAATAATTCCACGTCGTGTCAGTTGAAAACATGAGATTGAGAAGGCGCAATGGATTGTACTCCTGGATGTTAACATCAGCCATGCTGATGGAACGCAAAAGATTTCGTTTGGTTTGTTTTGCTTTACTGCATATCAACCTCAATGGTTTATTTAATGCTGAAAAGATTTTTAGTGCTGGTAATATTTTTAAAAAATGTATAACTGGTATTTTATTCAAAAATGTATTGCTGGTAATAATGTATTGCTGGTGATAATTTTTCTTCAAAAAGTTATTGTTGGTAGTAATTTTTACAATGTATTTCTGGTATTAAAACCTATTTTTACACTTTCATAGTGTTTTGACCCCAGTTTGGGGGTTAACTATTTTCCCATAGCTGGGAACCTAACACGTGCTACCACCCGGGGTCAGGGTGAACTTGGAAACACTAGCAATTAAGATGCGGTTTCACGCTCCGCAAAGCCTCTTGATCAGAGGCCTTTCTGTCTGATATAGTTTATCGTCTTACCCAGGACGTGGATGTAGTTTACCGTCATACCAAGGACGGGAATGCAAAAGAATTTATCTAAGATTATTAAGAGAGAGAAATTTCGTTTTGGATTCTTTCCAGTTTGTTGGAAACCTTCCTCCGTGATTCCTGCTTTTAAGAACTCTGGGGAACCCACTGACCCTTATTAGTCTCTTCTTTCTTTACTGCAAAGTATTCGAGGCCCTGATAAATGCTGAACTGGTTAAGCATCTTACTTTGAACGGCCGCCTTCCGTACAAACAGTATAGCTTCTGTTTCGTCAGGTGTACTGTCGACGGATTAACGGCCATCTCTGAAGATAACTATCAAGCTCTAGATGACACTGGCAAAGCTCGGTCGGTGGCTCTAGATATCTTGAAGAGGCTTGACAGAGTTTCTGATGGTTCTACGAGAACCTTTTCTGCTCATTATCGGCTTGACTTACGCTGAACTCCAGGAAGGCAACACTATACGCCTTCGTGGTCTCACTTTTTTCCCTGACATGAAATCTAGCGACTATATCGATCCAAATGCTACATCTTACTGGAAGATTGATTACTGTGTCATGTCAAATATTTTTCACGTCAGAATCAAACTTGCATATTTATGAATCTACCACTCGCCCGTCTATTGAATACTGTCGTCATAACTGACCTGGGACTCCTATTGTGCATCTGGAGATCATTTACAAAATCCAGAGGTAAGGGTCTGCAATACAATTGATCCTGACCATGCCATTTCGTCTCTAGTCAATTTCTCACCGACGTGTATTCTCATGATAGTTGCTCGTGTTTTTCCCCCCGCGTATAGGTTACAGGTTCGATTGCTGTCGGAGAGCACATATTTTTCTACGAATTCTCGAACATTCAGGCCGGTAAATGTAATTAATACAGTTTAACTAAAAACAAAACAAAACAAAGCATTTACTTAAATAAATTATATCTATAAAAATAACGTATCAACAGAACATTTGTATAGATATAATTCATTTAAATAAATATATATACGGTTTAATATTCTCTTCGTCAAACACATTTCTTCTTCTTGTAAAGTAGAAACAATAATTATTCAACGGCAACTAGAATTTCTTTCTTTTACTTCTTATTTAGTTAGTTAGTATTGGACAGAAAAGAATGTGCTGGTAGTGTAACGGATATTGACGTAAGAAGTGGAGTCAGCGTATTGAATTCAATTCCCGGCCGAGTTGGTTACTTTCACTTGCGGACAAATAATCTTATGAAAGGCATGAATCCATTTCTCTTGCTCCAGATATGGGTTTATAAGCAGAGCGGACTGGGTTTCTTGCCTTCGTGTGTTGTGTAACCAGTCTTGGAGAACAAAAAGCCGAGGTCACAATGTCGCGAAGTCAACGGGAAACAATTTAACTATCTTTCTCAATTAGTCATGAAAATTTAAGTTATAAAGAAAAATCTGCCGAGTATCCTGATCAGATATGGCATGAATAGTAATTTACGAGTTGTTATCAATTGTCCATTTGCAAAAATTACTGAAATTTCTTCAAGATTTAAACAGTTTTTTCTACCTTAATTTTTTTTGTTTATTTCGGAGCGACTTGTATAATAACTAGATGCATGGTGTGCACGTTAAATTTTAATAAGGACACTGTCATGAAATTTCAAAAATAAAATAATAATGTCTCCTGAAATAAAGAATTAATTTTAAGACATTATAATGTATATTTAAGTATACTCGTTTCCTCGCTGCATTTAATATTTGATCTGTTTTTGAATTTATTCACAAGAATAATTTTATATTTACAACATTCCAAAAACTAATACAATTAAAAATAATGCAATGCATATTCATCATTTACTAATTTATAAAGAAATAAACATGAAAAGAATTTATTCATAAATATATAAACATTTGCTAAATTAAAATTTGTGAACCATATATGAGGAAATCCTTATTATTTACCATTTTATTAATTTCGAATTATTTGGCAATTAGCCAACGTACTGTCAACTGTTCAAATAAATAATATAATAGTGTAAATAAAAAATCTAATAAATAAATAATGTTTAAAAATTTTTTTATTAATTCTCAAGAACAAAAAGAAAGTATAAATTTACTTTCATATAACTTTTATTCTAATCATCTCATTTTAAAAACAAACATCATTGAAGAGTAAAGGTAGTTACAATAATAGCGGTGTCAAGGAAAATCTATCCTTTTAACAGTGCGTCTGGAGAAAAAAAATACCCGATTCCGGGGAAGAGCTGCAGTAAGCGCGGCATACCCGCCTCATTGCACTAGAGAGTGCGATTTGGTAGTAATAGCAATGCCAGTGCAAACTACGTATCGGTGACCAGGACATTTTTGGCTCTGGCCTGTGTGTACGCGTTTGGGTGCCCCACATTAAACCCGACCTTGTGTCACATCACGACGCCTCTTCTGTTAACTATGGGAGCTCCTGTCTAACTTTCAGTGTGCATCAGTGCCCCCGGGCTCACTGGTTGAGAAACACCGCATTAAACGATAAAAATGAATTTGGCTAGTGCTTCATTCAGCTGTTTGCTTTTAATATTGACGGTTAGTTCTGATTAATTGTAAATACAATAATAAATGCCGATTTTAATGAAGTTGACGATGCATAATCATTTTACGATTATGATAGTCCGTTTAATCATGCATTTATAAAATCTTAATACCGGTGTGCCATAAATATCAGTCTATCAGCACATATGAAGGTCTACGTGTCAGTCAATAAAAAATAAGGTTGTCATGACGTCATCCATTGAATACCTACCTCTCACAAAACTAACAATTGCTTGTCGCATCGGCACATGTTTGTCCTTTAAGTTTTCTCCTATCACAAGGGCAGTGTTTCTCATTTAACAACAGGATAATCCTTCATTACAGTCTCAACGGTTTTATCCCAACCGAGCGCGCATGTATTTGGCCCTAATCCGTGAAGAAGGAACCAGCCATCTGGAAGTAATTGATCTCTTTCGACCCGTTGTCGAAATGGCTCTACCCGTTTGTGACTGGTTAAAATAGAAGTCAAACGCAGAGAGATACAACGCTAATTAGTTAGACATCGGGTGTGCTTTTAGCCACAAATAAAAAAAATACTATTGCCGAATAAATAAAACGTATATGCGTGGACATGTATGTAAGTGTATGAATATGGATTTATCAAGTTGCCTGTAGTTAGAGTAAAAGGAGAAAGCTTATTTGTTGAGGCTGCAAGGCATTTAGACGGACTTGAGGCACGGCTAAAAATATATTGAGTTACATACTGGGATCGGGTGTGAAATTATAGCTAAAAGAAAAAAAAACATTAATCTGAAAAAAAAAAAATCGATCGTACAGAACGTAACTAGAGCAAAATAACTGAATATATCTTTCCGTTTGAGTACATGATAAATTACGATGAAAATAAAAAAAATGGCTTCCAAAAGGTTAAGAACGAAGATGACAAAAATACTGCGAGAAAAGTAAAAAAAAAAAAATTAAAGCGGAAGAGAAATCGTTCTCACTGTGAAGAGACTTTTTTTCAGCAAAAAGCTTTTTCTCTTTTCTTTTTTTTAACTCAAAATGGTAAAATAAAAAAACGAAAAAAAAAAAAAGCAAAAAAAAAAGAGACCTCCCCGCTAAATGTCTGGAACCCCCGCGAGGAGAAAGAGTTAAAAAGAAAATTTCTTTATGCATTTTTCCCCCGTTTTGTTCCAGTTCTTTTTCTCATTAAGTTCTTTATATATTTTTTTCATTTTAAAGAATTAATATCGATTGGAAGAATTTTCTGTTTCTTTAAGCAGCAAAGTAACTTTACAGAGAAACACTTCCACGTTTTATGGTGACTGTTATGTAATTGTATGCGGGTGTAAAAGATTGAGAACTAAAGCAACTCAGGACTTTGGTGGATATGGCTTTCCACAGATCCTTTTTGTTTATTCTCTATGAATTGCTCTGATTTCATTGGAAGACGGTGCTGCAGTTTCCAGCTGATTTCGCCAGTTTTGAATTCAGAGAACTCTTCTTAGCGTGAGTGCAACCCCAAGGCCAGGCTACGCTGATATTTAACTCATAGAATTAAGAAGAAAGAAATTAATTCGTGCCTTTCTCAATGGAAATTATCCGAAAGGAAACACAGAAGAATAGGGTGGAATTTGAACCGTGCTTTACTTTCCGCTAGCCGCGTTCCCACCACTGTTCCAAATCCAAAGCCTTCTCACTCCTGTTGGAGGAACGCATCCCTGATTGACCCTTATCAGGCATAACACATGCAGGTTGTTGAGCCTACTTACCCATAGTTTGAGTGAAGGTTTGAATGAGAAGTTCATCTTTAACAGCCGGTTTAATCACCAAATTTAGGTTTTGAATAACGAAGAAAAGAATACTGAGCTGTTACGTGGTAACTGTCCTTCTTTACGGCAGCGAATATTGGACGATTTCTTCAAAGATGAAGAAAAGACTCGAGGCGACGGAGATTAGCTTCTACAGAAGGATGCTAAGGATATCATGGACCGATCGTGTGAGCAACGATGAGACCTTACAGAGGATGCAAACAAGGATGACGCTTATAATTAACACCAGGAAGAGGCAGCTGAAGTTCCTGGGACACATAATGAGGTTGGAGGGACTGGAGAATCTGATACTCACGGTTTCAATAGAAGGCGAGACAGACAAGGGCAAACAACGCATGACATACCTAGCGGCCTTAAGTAAGCGGATGACAGTACGTGGTCTGGGGTAGGTGGCAGAGGGAAGGAACTTGATGAAAGCTGCAAGGGATAGAGGGAGGTAGAGAGACATGATACTGAAAGGACACGTCACATAGAAAGAAAGAGATGGATTCATACCTTTTCCAAGGGTATTTGCCACCCAAGGATATTGACCTGCTATCTACCCATAGAGAATAAATAGATTCATACCTTTCCCAAGGGTATTTGCACGTAAGTGAATATAACGAACTCAAGTGGAATCCGAACTCAGCTCTCCTGTTCCTCAATGAGCCGCTATCCATTACTCTACCGTGTTATACGTTTGAAAAGCTAAAACGTTGGAATATTGATGAATGGACATTGCTACGTATGTGAAAAGCTGATTGTCTGTAAATAGTCGTATCACAATAGCTAAAGGTTCCGAGTTATTCGTCTGTATTCTATCGTGTCAGAGTTTGGTATCCAACCAAATCAATACTATTTAGATTTAATATCATTTTATGGAGATTCCAAGCATTCATCCGTAGAAGTCGATAAAGCTTTTGATGTGATGCCCAGAAAAGACCACCACCCAATCTAGCAAAGCAAAAATATTTTTATGTAGCAAAATCCAAATTTCTGTTAGAATTCCTGGAATGAGGAGTTGTTATGTACATGCGGAATATTGTCCTTATCTTTGTTATCAGAATGTTGCGACCGTTCTACTCTCCGACTTTCATCAAGTGTTTGTCGATTCAGGTAACCTTCCATATCATCGTAATTGTGAGTTTAATCCATCGGTCGGGCGCTTACAGACATTGAAACATCAGTGCTCGTTCAAAGTTAAGCATCGTCGAGCCTGGTCAGTACCTAGATGGGTAACCGCATGTGAATACCAGATGCTGTAAGCTTGGATGTGCTGGCGGGAGGGTACTACTTCAAAGGAGATTAAATGGCGAATTGCTATGAATTGTAGTATTCTGTTTATGGCACCTGCCAAAAAATATAACAAAATTCAGATTTCTGTCTACATTTCTGGAATGAGTAATTATTATTTACCCGCGGAGTATTGCCTCATCTTTGTTATGAGAATGTTGCGGTCGTTCTGCTCTCCGACTTTCATCAAGCATTTAAAGATTCGGATAAGCTTCCATGTCATCGAAATTTTCAGTCTAATCCTCCGGGGCGGGCGCTTACGATCACGTTGAAACATTAGTTCTCGTATGAAGTCAAGCAACTGGTCATTACCGAGATGGGTGACCGCTTGGGAATACTAGAAGCTGTCATCTTTGATATGCGGTTGGCTTAATGGATAACGGCTCTGAATTGGACCTCGGAGAGGTAAGTTTCAATCCCGGCCGGTTTTGTCATATACGCTAACGAGCAAACAAACTTGATAAAGGTATGAATCCACCGCTTCTCCTTCAGCTATGGGTTAATTAATAGGAATTGTACCAGTAAATCATTATCTCCAAATTATTCTTACAATCTAAAATATTTTCTGGTTTAAAATAACTTGCGAAAAGTTTGATAAACCGTAGAAAACAAATCAATTAATCGGCCAATCAATACTCCTTCTGACATTGTGCACTTCGGACCGGGTGGAAATAGGGCAATAAATAGCCGAGCAGTAGTAAATATAATAACTAGAAGAGATTTTCCTAGACCTGGTCAGTTGAATAAGAAAAATCTACACTATTTACAATGTTTGGACTGTTGTTCTCATTTTTGTTGAGATATTCACGACGTTTTACGCTCCGACCATCTTCAGGTGACTGATATTTCGAACCGAATTCTTTATTTCGTCTACCGGTGTAGAATGTTCTTGTTCCACATGCCATACCTCTTCAAGGTATCTCAGTATCAGTATTATCTCCCTTTAATTCGAAACTCTAAGTTTTTGAACTTACAACTCTCTGCGTGAAGTCATTCGATTACTTTAACCAACGCTTTTATCCATTGGGGCGTGTGTCCTTGAGGACATTAGTGTATGGATGTTTGGTACTTATAAACCTAATGTCTCAGTAACCTTCTTTTTACCAGAGCTCATATGACAGCTTGTTATTGTTTTTCTCTAGTACTACGCATTATTGGTTCCCATATTGTATTCGTGTCTGTGCGTCCAAGCACAGACACGAATACAATATGGGAACCAATAATGCTGAGTAGGAGATTTTTATGGCCAATAATGCAGCTTAGGAGATTTTTATGGCCTAGAATATGTGCTGAATCCTTAACGTTTCGTATTTTCCAGTGATGTCCTCTATTATTTTAACCTCCTCCCACAAGTGGAGGTGATCTCCCTTTTCCGTCCATATGTGGTCAGCCACGCCTGATTTTTCTGTGAAATTTATGAAGTGTTATCAACATCGGTTATTTAATAGCAAGTGTGTTGGAAAAATATCGATTCGCCTAATAAAATCTGACATTGTACTGTATATACAAGAAAACAAGAAAGTATATTTCGTTCAGCGTTGGCATTCGAGCTATTCCTTATCTCTAGATCATTAATCAATAAGTCGCTGGCCTGTAGATAAATATCTCTGTGTCTCTCATGTATCACGTAGCAACAAAAGAAAACAGTAAGCGTTCGCGACCTGATGTAATTAACAACTTTTAGCGAAGATTTTTTATTGATCAAATCCGTGTTTGTTCAATAGATGCATGAACTTGCCCGGATTTTACAAGCTTTAAAAATTAAAGAACAATGATGTCAAAGTTCTATTTTCGATAATGAAATTAAAATAAGCAAAGATATTTTTTTTAAATGTTTCAACTTCTGATAATCACATTTTTAACCAATTTTTTTTAATTAGCAGAAGCTTTATCAGAAAATATATTAAAAATCTGTGATAAGCATAAATAATTATCTACTAAAATACTCTGCGAATTCCGCTGATAAAAATTAACTCAAGAAAGTATTTAAGAACTAAATGAATTATCAAACCTTTGTAAATTTGTCTAGAGCAAAACAAGCGAAGCGAAGCTTTGTACTACAGAGTGCCCGGTAAAAAGCGGTAAATTAAGAAATAAATTTATTTAGCTATAATGATTCATGCACAAAGTGAACATTCATCGTAGATGTTCGAAATGTTTCCCTGAGTGTTCAACACAAAGTTGTATGCATGGTAACCAGGAGGAGGCAGTACCTTCGCGGATAGGGTCAAGAGGAATTTAATTCCAAACTTCGGTTAAGTTCCACTTTAATGAATCAATACCAGCGATATCGCGACGACGGTTTTGCAAGTGAGTTAGGAATATACTCCAGATACAGTCATCCATAACATTCAGATCTGGGATTTTAGGGGGCCACTGAGATGGGCCAATTAGAAGTGGTGTATTTTCTCAAAGAATATAATTTCAGCTTAGTTCTTTTTAACTATTGAAATATTTATACAGATTTAAAATTCCCAAGTCTTTGTTTAAGCCTAGTTTATATGTGTTTAATTTTAAAATCCAATATTTTTCTTTTTTTCTGCGTGTGTATGTGGAACTGAAATCGGAATCTATCAATAAACATTTACAGTTGTCTAATGAGTGTCCTGGTTGATTAAAGTGTTCAGCTATTGTTTTGACGTATGGTTAGTTTGTGATTGTTGAAGCGAAATCCAAAATTATTTCCAGATTTACCAATATATCCACTATTGGGACATATTGTGCAGAATAAATAGTAGATTATGTTATGGCTATCACAGGTGAGGCGAGGTGTGTGTATCTTGATATTGGTGTTGGGTACAGAAAAATATATATGTATACATATATATATATATATATATATATATATATATATATATATATATTACAGTTCAAAAGTTTGAGAAGGCCCCTGGTAATTTTTTTAAAAAATGGCCCCAAAAGTAGTTGTTTTGTACTTTAAATAAAAGAAAATTATTGGTTAAAAAAGTAAGACGTTAGATTTCATTGTAAATTTTATTGTGACATAAAGAAAACAAAATTATGGTTAAAGTTTGTTCTTGTTAAAATATCCTCCTTCAGCCTTGATTACTGCAGCACAAAGTTTTGGCATTCGTTTTAAAGGTTTCACAAAGTTTGATAATTGATTCCATTGTTTTTTCAGTGGCTCTAGATGGTCTTTTTCATTTTTTTCACTCTTCCTTCAAATTCATCTCCTGCTAATCCAGGGGCTGGCTTCAAACTTTTGAACTGTAGTAAATATATATATATATATATATATATATATATATATATATATATATATATATATATGATGGACGGCTAAAAGATACATGAGCTTTTAAACGTTTTTCAGTAAATAGAGGCAGAGTTGGTTTTGTCGATGAATGTTAGGAATACAACGGATTGAACATGTGAGCCATGATGAAATTTTAAGCAAAATATTAACAAGATGTCAAATTATACAGTCGGAAAGCGAATTGAACATTTAAAGACACAAGGCATAATGAAATGCAAGTGAAGCAGCCAACAGCAACGAGTGTGCGTGAGTGAATACTTTTTTAGTGGAGGGTCAAACGTTACTTAGATAAAGAAACGATGGGAAATGGTGGCGAACCATGATTACTCACGCTCTGAAAAGACACTGTGCATAAAAGATGTATGCTCGATGATACCAAAGACACAGAAGAGGTGGTTTTATCTCAGTCTCAAGTTTTTCTGTTTGATAGACCCGGAGGTTTTTACTATTGACGTTCGGTCATCTAAGTGGCGTCCATTTTGACCGAAGGGTGACATAGAAGTAAAACGAAGGATGTAAGATCTTTGGCGACCAAATAGCAACAAAACCAGAAATACAGTATATACGTGTATTGGTCTATATTAGCAGTCGTGCTTGGGAAAGTTCTGATTCGTCCTTCCCCTCCCTCATTAGGTCTTTAGTGATGTTGTTCTCTTTTAGATGCGGGGCGATTTTCGATTCGGGTGAGATTTTCGTATTTCTTTTTTTTTTTTTTTTTTTTTTAAGCGTATCATCCCAAGCAAGGCTGGAGGCCACTATCACGCATGGGGTTATAGAAGGGTTGGAGGAAGAGCAGATAGGAGTGGTAAAGGAGAGGAAGTGGAGAAAGAGAAAGACAGTGGATCGATCAAGGCAAGGGGTTACAGAAGATTTGGAGCGAGAGCAGATAGGAATGAAAGGTGAAAGGATGTGGAGAAGGGAAGTGGATAGATCAAGGCAACTGGAGATGGCGATTGACGCTACACTTAAACCGTTGGAGATTGTATTTGTCAGGGAAACAGTAATAGGGAAGGGAGTTCCACAGGCGAGATGTGTGAGACATGAAGCTATTGGAGTAGAAGAGACGCCTACATCTAACAGTTTCAACGGTGTAGGGGTGGGAACGGGATGCCAGCCTCGTAGGACGTTTACATTCACGAGGCCTAGGTGTTTGAGTGAGTGCTTGCGATGAATGAATGTCTTATATTATTAAAATTCTGCAATGATTTCGTCCAGTGAATTAATATTTCTGTCACAGGGATGGTGCGGGTTTTATTATTATCAATATTTTGTTTAGTTTCTTGTAAATAGTTTTGTCATGTTGTAAATATTCATTGGAGCTGTTTTTTAATTGTTTTTCCCCCACCCATAGAAAATAACTTGTACATAAGGGGACTACTTCGTACTTTCATAGAGACATAGAGGTATTATGGTGAATGTAGTAGAAAGGTAGTAAGAATGTATTGGTTTGTTCTAAGGAATATTGTTCCGGTCAGTGTTTGTGGCCAGTTAAGTTTAACGTTAAGACAGAAGAAGACCGTCCTTTTTTCCCATTCCCAATTTTTGGCCTTGTGCCACATTTTGTAATTTCTCACGAAGAAATATATTCGCCCTTTGCGGGAGACGGACAGGTTTGCTGCGCGGTCCCGAGGCCTCCATTTCATATTGCCAGCCACAACGTTCAGAGGAGCAGATGGACTATTATTTGGGAGAGGGAATAGCTGATATTATTCCACGTATGACCTACCTAACTACCGGACGAGCAGGTGAAACCCTGAATAAAGCAGCTACATATAATATCGGAAACAGGGTTCACGTTCTTATGTCTTGGCGTGGAGCTTTTCTTTCATCGTTAAACCATGTGAACATCGTTTCCCAGCTATTAGTGAACACCATAGAGAACGATAATCTGAATGCAACGTGGGGGGATTATGGGTCAGTCAGAGGAAAGCTTTGGGGAGGGTCTTGTTGTATGTGTACATGCTCTATTGTGGAGGCATGGTGGAATAATGGATTGCTGTTCGGACTAAGGAATCGAACAGTTCGAATTCTAGACGAGTTCGTTGCATTTACTTACGTATGGATCAATTTCTTCCCCCGGCTATTGATAAATAGCAGGGCATACAGGGTTCTATAGACTTGGGTGGCAACCTCTCTAGGGGAAGGAAATATCTGAATTCAAACCAACTTGAAAGGGTTGGACACCGTCAGGCTATCTTGCCAAAAACAAACCACTTCTGCTGTGAACGATCGGTACGACTCCGATGAGTTAGAGGGCTCGTGATATATATATATATATATATATATATATATATATATATATATATATATATATATATATATATATATGAAAGCTATATTTAAAAAAGTAAATAAATGAATAAACGCAGGTCATCAGCAGTGGTAGGAGGAGGAGGAGGGGAATCAAGTATATTGGAAATGTATCTTTGATGATTAAATTATATATATATATATTTTTTTTCCCAATATACTTGATTTTCACCTCTTCCTCTTACCACAACTGACGACGTGCGCTTATTCATTTAAATTGTTTTTTTTAAATATAACTTTCGTAAAAATATAAATTTGAAAAAACAAAGCGTTAGGATATCAATTGACTGAAATCGCCTGACGATACCGAAAGGTTGAAACCAAAATAGCGGAATTGGCTGATTTTCTAAGTATATATATATATATATATATATATATATATATATATATGTAACCAAATATGTGGATGTAGATCCGACGGTATGATGAAAATGTGGAAAAGACAAAGCAAAATCCGAATATGTGAGTTTACTGTTTTTTATTTTGTTTTTGTTTTTTGTTTTTCTGTCAACGTCAGACGTTTCGGTCTAATAGACCATCTTCAGGACATGGTTAATGGAGACAAATTTATATATATATATATTTTATATATATATATATATATATACATATATATATATATATATGTGTGTGTGTGTGTGTGTGTGTGTGTGTGTGTGTGTGTGTTGGTGGAGCCACGGATTGCGGAATCGGAAAGCCGGATTCCTTACATTCACTTAAAAAAAAAATGAATCCATCTCTTGAAACGCTGTGGGTAAATAGCAGGAGAGATTGAATTCTATAGCCTTGGGTTGGGACCCGTCTATGAGAAGGAAAACTGGATTCAAATCAGCCTGGAGTGGGTTGTGCTCCGTCAGGCAATCTTACCCAATACACACCACTTCTAATGTGACTGCAGTACATGTGGGGTCGCTACGACCCTATCGTGATCGTGATGCTCTATACAATGTATCTTTCGATTATCTAAACTCTGCCGAAACTTTTCATAGCTCGGTGGAAGAAGATGGTTTCATGCCTTTACTAAGATTTTTTGCGCGTAAGTGAATGTAAGGAAACCGACTAGATTTAAATCGCGGCTCTCCTGTTATTACACCTCTCACTCGCCCCTTCCACGCACAATAGTAACCAGTAAAAGCTTAATATCTAAAAGGAAGCAAAATGATTTCTTTAAAATCACTTGGATTATAAAACTTTGAGATGATTCAAAGAGAATGTTGATCTTATTAATGTAATCCTTATATACAAAACCAAATCGAATAAATAATTTAAAACCTAATCATCCCACCTCACTAATCTTTAAAAGTCATCAAAGACATGATTATATTCTGACATTGTACTGTTTGAAAGCAGGTGTAAGCCGTAAAATGCATTTAGTTGAAAACATACGTGATAATCGGATATATTTTATATTATAAGGTGCAGATTACAAAAATGAATTATCAAAACAATTATTCTGTTTGAAAATTATTTTCTTTTATTAATCAAATCATCTGTATTATTCTGAAATTAATCGAATGCTTTAAACGTCTCGATGTTCAAATAGGCGCATATAAAGAAAAGTAAATATGGATTCCGATTAAAAAAAAATCAACACATAATGGAACACCTTTTGCTGTAAAAATGCATTCTTGGTCATTTGGTGCAAAAATGCATTGTTGACGGTTTGGCGATAAAAATATATTTTTATACTTTCATAGTGTTTTGATCGAAGTTTGGTGCGACTATTTGCCCATAGCTGTGACTCTAACAGTTTCTACGCTGGCGGGTCAGTGTGGACCTAGGAACAACAGAAATTAAAAAGTGGTTCCAAGCTTCCCAAAACCTCCAATCTCCAGATCAGAGAGCTTTGAAGCGTTCTTTGTCGTATCTGAGTCTCCACGCTGATACATAAATTGGTAACAACGAAAAGTTACGGTTTCCTTTTCTTATTCGGATGTAGTTTATCGTCATACACAGGACTATCACAGCTTAGCGAAACTATATACAAATGAACCAACGTTTACATCTGAGATACTCTGCACAAACGCAACCAAAATTTCTCACTTTTAGAAATGGATGTGTAGTCTACGAACACGAGTTGAAGATATTAATCGATAAAAAAGTGTACGGAGTTGAGCAAGTTGAAAGGTGTCTTCAATCCGGACAACGCCAAAACTCATCTCTTTTTGTAGAGCCAGAAAAGTCTGAGTTGGTTATCAACAGAGTATCCAGAACCTATGCCGGCAGTGAACCGACTCCTGCCTGCATACGGGTAGAAAATGTGTTCAGTAAATATGCTAAAATAAAAAAAGGGTGTAAGGCAAGGATGCGTCTTTTCAGCGAAGCAGTTATGAGAGAATTCGAAGTACTACCAGGTTTCATTATTGGTGGGCATAATTGGGTTTCACACGGGATATAATCAACCTATGCAGTTAGGTGAATCAAAGAGAATTAGAAGTCCTATCAGGATTCATTTTGGTGGTCACAATCTTAACAACATAAGATGTGCAGATGACACAATGTTGATAGCTGACATAGAAAGAAAACTACAAGAAATCCTATAAACAGTAACAAAGGAAAGTGAGAAGAAAGTCTAAAGATAAATTGAATAATAATGATTTAAAAAATGATATATAAATTTTGCCCGGGAATTGTTTATTTGACATATTTGAGGAGGATATTGGAATAATCCAGAATATTTACTGCTAGTAAGCCGCCTGGATATGGATAGAAAACAAATTCAATAAATATACAAAAATAAAAAGCGATGTAAGACAAGGATGTGTCTTCTCACCGGACTTATTCAACCTATGCAGTGGGGCAACTCTGAAAGGATTAGAAGTCCTACCAGGATTCATTATTGGTAGCCACACACTTAACAACATAAGATATGCAGATGACACAGTGCTGATAGCAGACAGAAGGGGAAATACAAGAACTCCTACAGAATGGGTGGCACACGGGACTTAATCAACCTATGCAGTGAGGCGGTTCAGAGAGAATTAGAAATCCTACCAGGATTCATTATTGGTGGCCACAGTTTTGATAGCAGATACGCAAAGGAAACTACAAGAACTCCTATAGAATGTAGTGAAAGAAAAGCAGAATGAAAGGACTAAACATCAATTGAAATAAGACATAATTCAGGGTTGTTAACAAAAGGGGCAGCCCAACGTTCAAATTACAAATTGGGGATGCTGAAATCAAACTGGTGTAACAATTTAGATATTTTGGAAGTGTATTAACAGAGGGCGGAATCTGCGTACTGAAATCCGAAAGCTCAATGGGATAGGATATAATGCCTTCCAAAAGCTTAGCAAAGTATTAAGAAACAGAAGAAAAAATGCTGAACTGTTATGTTATATTGGTGAATGGCAGTGAATGCTGGACAATCTCTTCATAGGTGAAAAATATACTTTAATAAACAGAAATATAGTTCTACAGAAAGATACCATGTGCCGAACATGTGAGCAACGACGAATCTTTGGAGACAACGGCAAAAAAAGACCGCATACTTATCATTATGAAGAGAGAGTTGAAATTTCTGGGGTACATAATGAGGAAAGAGTGCCTAGAAAATTTGATACTCGGATGGAAAGTAAGAGTGCCAGAGGAAAGCAAACTACAACCTAACTGGTGTGCTTGGGCGAATGGATGGTGAGCTTAGTTTGGGAGAGATGGCGAAAGGACACGTTTAATGGATAGCGATTCCTCAGCTCAGGCTAAAGAATCGGAGAGCAGAGTTCGAATTCCGGTCGAATCCATTGCATTCATTTACGTGCTAATTCCCTTGGGAAAATTATGAATCCTCTTCTTCTCCCCCAAGCTATGGGTAAATAGCAGGACAGACCGGGTTTTTTTATGGGAACTGGTCTACCGCAGAAATAAATGGTAACCTACTGCGGAAAAAATCTGCCTCGTCAGTCATATATCGAAAGATAAATGATCTCCCAAGCGTGTATCACGCATGGCACATAACTGAGTGATATTCACTTACGCGCTAATACTCTTGGGAAAGGTATCAATCTACTTTTTCACTTCCAGCTATGGGTAAATATCAGAATAGACCGGGTTTTATAGCCTTGGATGGGAACTTGTCTACCGCAGAAAGAAATGGTAACCTACTGCAGGAAAGAATCTGCCTCGTCAGTCATATATCGAAAGATACATGATCGCCTATGCGTGTAGCACGCATGGCACATAACTGACTGACTATTAACAGATAGAAAGGGTAGGAAATTGAGGAGAGCCATGATTGCTATCGTTCTGAAGTGGCACAGCATAAAGTCGATATTTCTCAGTTATTAATATAATATAAAATTCGTTAATTGACATTAAATTAATGTGGAAAAGAATGGAAAAAGACTATTCCTGAAACTAAGATGACTAGGAAACAGAAAAAGTAATGTAAGAATCGATAGGATATAAATGTTAAAGTAATCTATGTGTGGAAAACTGATGTAATTATGAAAGTTTAAGCCTGTAAAATAAAATAAAATAAAATACTTTTTTCTAGTTGATTTCATATTAGATTGAATTATTTTACTTGTTAGTAGAGGCACGTTTACATATTTGTAACTATATCAGCCATTGATTTTGTTAACTTTTTCTTGTTTAAAAGTAATGTTAATTATTTGAAGCAGTTTTATTACTTCTCAATTGACTTACTTTTTATACTATCTTTAAGTCGATACAAAGGGCAAGAGCCACTCAAGGCGGAGTGTCACTGAATGTAGTTGTTACAAGAGCTTAAAGAGTCCTGGGTATGATGATAAACTACATCCAGTAACAAGTCCGCTGATTGTGAGATTGGAGGTTTTGAGGAACGTGAAACCACTTCTGAATTGGTATTATTTTCAGGTCCACCCTGACCCGGGGTGGTAGCATCCGTTAGGGTCCCAGCTACGGTCAAATAGTGAACTCCCAAACGAAAACAAATGCTATGAAAGTATAAAAATACATTCTTATAATAAAACTACTAGCACTACATTTTTATATAACAAAGGACCAACAATACATATTTATAGTAAAATGACCAACAATACATTTTATCTGTCGTGGAAGCCAGAAAATTGTATTTAAAATATTTAGATTTCGGCATTAAATAAGCCATAGAAGTCAAGGTTAAATGTAGAAATACATCTGATATGAGATAACTGTTGAAGCCAGATAGCAAGAGGCTAAGTTATAGCCATCTTGAAAGTATTTTCTTGGGTGTCTGGGAAGGTAAATACTCTTTACAGTATGGTTCACATTGTACAAGGCTCAGTAGCCACACAATGTAGAGGGTTAAAGAGTAAGAGGCCTAGTTGATGGAGATATATGGGGAAGATAACAGGTGAACAGACTAAGATTGTAACGATCGGGGAAGCATCAATATTGGGAGTCTTTTCCACAACGCAGCGGATAGTGGAAAGAAGCTGCTAGAGCTGAACTAGCATCTATAAAATGGAATACGAACGGAATGAGGGTGGTTTGCTGCAATGGGCATCGCATGGCTGGTCTTAGGCGTGGGGGTTAGAACTGGTGGAACTAAGGAATGTAGTTCGTCTGAACACTTTCCAGGGAAATAGCAATACAGCAGTGAGAAACTTGCTACGTTTCGTCTGTGAGAAAGGGGTTTCGGGGTGATAATCCATCACCCACAAGGACGAGGATATGATTTTAGACTGGAAAGTGAACACTGGACAGCTACTGTTCATATACGGCACCAGTGCTATCTTTTTGGTCTGATCTGGCTTTTGTAAATGTAGACGATAACAGGGGGAATCAGTTACTTACTGGAGCGGTACAGGAAGCCGAATATATTTTCCATCATCTTTAGCGATGGATTGTATGTACGAGTTCCACTTAAGGTCTAGGTTGAACATAAGTTCCAATACGGGCTCTCTCTTTAATGGAACAACCGTTCATTATGGTCGGTGAAAGTTCTGGGTCCGTTCGGTGATGAGGGAACGTCACTAGTTTGGTTTGTGATCAGCCAGTTTTTCTCTCACTGAGTTAGGAATGGGGTTGCATGGTGGAAATTAATTTGTCACGCAAAAGGTTGCGGAGACGGTTTCGGACTATCCAGACTGGAATATATGGGCAGCCCCTGTCCATATATCACAGCAGTACACCATCTTAGTCCTGATCTGGATAGAGGATTGCGCATTGAATGTAACCATTCAATTTGTCCCCCACTGAGACGTTCGAGTTAGGTCAGAGGTCATCTAGAGTTTTAGAGATGCACCCATATACCGTTATATCATCAGCATAGATACTCATAAATGATCGGAATATACTATTAGGCAGATCATTTATATAAAATAGAAAGAGGGAACGCCTGTGTTTGATTAGTTGCGGTTTTTGAGATGGCTGTTAACAATTATGTTCATGGCCCTACCCGTTAGGAAGAACTTGATAAGTGAGAAAACACTTCCAGTTATTCCATATCTAGAAAGCGCTTGTGCAGTAACCATTTATGCCAAACTCTTGAAATATCTAATGCAATCCGATTACAGTATCCATACATACTTTGGAGTAAGTTTGCATAAAGAAACGAAAGAAAAAAAAACAACAAAAAGCTAAGAAAAACAGTGTTCATACATTTGAATATATTATAGTAATATTAAAAACAATTCATTCAGAGATAGTCATTAGATAGGCATATGAAATAAACTTTGGAGTTAAAGGCAGGAAAAGTCAAAAAATGCTTCTGATACATTTCAGTATATCAAATATATATTGGTAATATATTGGATTCGTACTCATTTTATATGCGCAGGAAATACCTTTTGAAGTGATGGTAGAAAAAATTAAAATGCTTTCTTTTATACAGGAAATACTTCCCACATAATAGTAAGACATTAGATAGATGAAAACACCATTGCCCCTAATGTCTTACCATTATGTGATAAGTATTTCTGGAAGGTATATGTGGGAGGTATTTCTGCCGCACCTTGTATACTCAAATTGTTAAATTGCAATTGTATTCACTATACAGAATCATTAACTGGCTGAAGATTTCCGAGTGAACTCTACCATAAAACAGGAAAAATACAGAATTAATTTCGATTTTAATTAAAATATTTCCGTTGTTTTTTTCCAGTTGGAAATCATTTATCTTTATTGATACTTTTATAATTCGTTTTTCTTTATTTTGTATTTTTATATGGAAGTCTTTAATGTGAGAGAATTTCTGTGCAGATGTTGTGAGTATAGAGTTTCTTATTGTAATCTATGAATTATGTGATTTTTTCCAAACTCGACTGAAATATACTTTTTGTAGATTAATTCTGCTATTTAAATTGTCATTCATAAAACCTTTAGCCTCGGTCAAGTTTGTGAGAATAAGAAAAATCAAGTATAAAAAGAAGGTTTGTAGACATAAGCAAAATCCTGTATGAAAAAAACCCTCTGTAAAAATAAGCAAAAGCGAATGTAAAAATACGTTTATAAAAATAAATAAAATTGTGTGTGAGAAACGTTTGTAAATGTAAACAAAATCGAATGGGAAAAACACGTTTTTAAAAATTGTTCTTACTGGATTTTGCTCGTCAAACTCGAGTACAAAAGACACCGGTTGTAAAATTAAGCAGTAGATAAAATGCAATACCGAATATTCTAATTATGGTCTTCCATAATTTTACAGCAATCTAGGCTGTGAATATTTGAAAATTATTGTCCATTAAGAATTTGGTTCATCTCTATTGTTACTATCCACGAGATAGTAACTATAGATATAGTATAGTATAGTATATAGTTTAGTATATAGTATAGTATATAGTATAAAGTATATAACTATATACTATTCGCACCTTCAGTAAATCTTTTTCCAGTCAAAAGAATGCCATCACATATCACATATCACAATATGTATGTAAGTCCTGTGGCTGCCCATGTGCGTTATAAGGCCGCAGTCTGTCCACTCGAGGCAATCATGCTTCCATTTCTGCAGTATGTTTTTATAGAGTAGAGTTGTTTGAACCACCTATAACCTGTTTTGAATTTGAAAGTTGTCTTTCTCATACCTTGGTGGCTAACCAAGGTTAAAGAACATTCTACTCTGCTAATTATCCCTCCTTGGGAGAGGGGTGACGTGATAAATTCATATTTTCCCAAGGCTAGTTGATCGATAGTGAAAGCTACTACTACGCCCAGAATTTGAAAATGACACATTCATTCCGCTTTTCGCAGAGATAACGACGAAGCTACGTGTGCACATACGAATTTGTAGCTAAAAACATTTTATTTACCCAACGAGACTTATCATCTGAATGCATAAGTTACCAGTAACTTGATCGCGTAAGCAAAGGTATTAAGTTGAAGGGGAACTGGTTTGGTAAAACAGAAAAGGAATTTTATTCTTTAGCATATGGTAATGCAAAGGTAGAGTCTGTAAAACAAACGCGAGAAGAAAACAGAAAAAGATCGTTAGGTATCTGCCATATATAAGTGACAGATCATTCAGTGAGAGAGAGAGACAGAGAGAGAGAGTTGGGGAGATAGAGATAGAAACAGTTAAGGCAGAGAGACATAGATAGATATTCAGAGAGAGAGAGAGAGAGAGACAGACAGAGACAAATAGACAGAGACAGATAGATAGACACAGATATATATATATATATGGACTACCATTTAAAGAAAGACATTGGAATGACCAACACAAAAACAGAGAATGTCTCATATAGAGAAGATGTAACATTGAAAAGCATAAAGGAAAAAAATTAATTATTTTTAATAATTATTTTTAATAATATGTGGAAATCTCCACCCTTTACCTGAAGACGGTCGTAAGACCAGAAACACGTGTTGTAAAACTATGTAAAACTATGAAAAATAAAGAATAATATTTTTTAATAAAAAAGAAAAAACAAAAACCCACATTACAACCAAAAAAGTTTGCGGTACCTCTCTTCTTTTTAATATACACACTTTTCTCTCGTTGGAATCATTTTAACCTCTTCATTTCATTTTATATATATATATATATATATATATAGATAGATAGATAGATAGATAGATAGATAGATAGATAAAAACAGAGTGAGGAAGATAAATAGATAGATAGACAGAGACAAATAAGGATAAACAGATAGACACAGACAGACACAGACACAGACACACACACACACACACACACACACACACACATATATATATATATATATATATAATTGATTTGGGGATTTAGGCTAATTTTGTAGTAATTCGTCGAGCTTAGAATCCTCAACAGAATGCAGAAAGCACTAGACGGCCGTTTCGTCCTATATTTGGGACTCATCAGCAGTGCGCATCCACTACCGAGAATTGAACCCAGATCGCTTCGATACAACCCGAACTTCATACCAACTGTACCTCGGTGACGAAGAAGACATGAACTAGACTCGATATAGCGCCGCTACTCACTCAGTTCCGTTCACAGATACCCATCCAAGTATACAGAGTTGTCCAGAGTCCCCAAATAACCTCGGAACCTGTGCGCCAAGCGCCACAACTTCGGGTTGTATCGAAGCGATCCGGGTTCGATTCTCGGTAATGGATGCGCACTGCTTATGAGTCCCAAATATAGGACGAAACGGCCGTCCAGTGATTTCTGCATTCTGTAGAGGATTCTAAGCTCGACGAATTACTATAATATATATATATATATATATATATATATATATATATATATATATATATATATATATATATATATATATATATATATATACAGACAGACAGAGATAGAGATAGAGACAGTCAGAGACAAATAGAGACAGACAGACAGAGATGACACACGCACTGGGAAAACTTAACTATTTTAAATACTGGAATCGAAAAGGTGCCTTCTATTTGGGCTAGAGGCATTGAAAATGAAACTGTGTACAATCCTTATAAATAATATTTACATAAATTTAACATCTATTTATTTTTATATCCTTTCTGATGAAATATAATTCCTTAATATTTTTACCCTATTTTAGGACTTATTCCTTACTTCTTTTCTCCTTGGAAATATATGCGATCTGGAGACTCTTGTATGGCAGTGAACGCTGAACAATCACACTACAGATAAAGAGGTTTAACGTTTTGAAGATTATTTAAAACTAAAAGCTTTTAACCCATAGCTGGAGAGGAAAGGTGTGTTCATACCTTTCCCAAGGCTATTTGCGCTTAGATGAATATAATCCCCCTCCAGCTGGATCTGGAACTCTGTTTCCGATTTGCAATTGCTAGCAGTTATCCATTATTCGGCTTGACGTTGCTTAATAAAGAGTGTTGCATTAGGTTAGCAGTAAATAAATCAGTGTTATTGGTGAAAATTTCTTTATTTCTTTATTGGATCATGTTATTTAAGTCATGGCAATTATGTGTGAAAAATAATATCGCCCAAATGTCCGCTATGGCTTCGGAGGCACACCGCCACTCGATGGTAAAAAAGTTTGATGACGTCACTGCATAGCTGCTCTTCGACCTCACCCGTATATCTTATTGTCTCATCCTTCAGCAGTTGAATTGTTGGTGTTTTTTTTGGCATAGACCTTACTTTTGAGGTGACCCCAAAGAAGAAATCTAAAGGCGTCAAGTCGCATGATCGTGGTGCCCAATTGACTTCGCTGTTTCGAGAGATGATGCGACTTGGGAACTTCTTATTCAAATTCTGTTTGAACTTCCATTTCCATATTAGTCTTTGATAATTTTAACACGTTGTTTGTTTGTTAATCTTTCCAGGGTTGAAATTGCCAAAGACTAAGGTTGTTAAATGTGAAAGAAAAAGAAAAAAAAATCATTAGATGCTTAAACTTAATTCACATTTAAAATCGGTCCAAGTTATTGCAACAGCCTTTACTTTGTCTGTCCTGCGTATCATATGTGACATGTGATTTCCACGGTAGTGCATCATATGTAGTGCACACGAGACATGATTTTAAAAGAGTGATAAAACTAAGGCCTCTTAAGAAAAGAGTCTACAATTGAGCAGCACGTCTGAGGAAAGGCCTAATCTAATATTTTTATTTTGTGCATCATATATAACAATAGGACGATGTAAGGTCTCAAAGACATCTATTTTACTAACCTTTGCATCACTTATGATTTTTATGTTCTGTGCAGCACATGTGATGCAGGGGTTTTATGACGTGAAACACTATATATCAGAACATTCTATTTGCTAAATAAGCTGAGTTACCTTGCACTATTTATAAATCTGAAAACAGTTTGAATGTTTAGATAGAACACTCGAAAATTCCCTAGACAGGCAAAGGGTTAACTTCGGTAATTGAACGGGAAACGGTGTTTCAACGTCATATGACCGTAAGCCCTACAGATAAAGAAAAAATGCAGGCAGCAGAAATATGGTTCTACAGATGGATACTGAGCATTTCTTGGACAGGTGGGGATAATGAAGGAGGAGTGCTTGGAAAACTTAACTCTCACTAGGAAGATTGGGGGCAAGAGAGATAGGGGAAGACAGTGACGAACTTGTGCGAAGGCATAGGGGAACAGTGTACTTAAGGTTTGCCAAAGGGAGGGTTGTGAAGTGTCATGAACGCTCATGTCCTGAAGAGTGAGAGAAAAGGTGAAAGAAAAGCGAAAGAAAAAAAGAGAGGAAACAGAGAAAAAGAGAAAAAGAAAAGGAGAGAAAAAGAAAAAAGAGAAAATGGAGAAAAAGTAAAAGAGATAAAGGAAAAGAAAAAGATAAAAAAGAGTAAAAGCGAGAAAAGGAGAAAGAGAGAAAAGGTGTGAGAAGAAAGAGAAAGAGAAAATAATTAAAAAGAAAATGTCAAAAGAGAAAACGGAGAAAAAGAAAAATAGGCAAAAAGAAAAAAAAGAAAAAGTAAAAGAGAAAACGAGAAAAATAAAGAGAAGAAAGAAAAAAGAGAAAGAGAAAAACAAAAGGAGAAAAAGAAGAAAAAACTGCGAAAACTTGAAGAAAAAAAGCAAAACGAAAAAGAAAGAAAAAGGAAAAAGAAAGAAAAGAAAAAAGAAATATAAGAAAAGATAAAAAGAAAAAGAAAAAGGGAAAAAGAAAAAGAGAAAAAGAAAAAGAGAAAAAGAAAACAACTGCGAAAACTTGAAGAAAAAGAGAAAAAACTAGAGAACAAGAAAAAAGAAAGAAAAGAGAAAAAGAGAAAAGAGAAAAGGAGAAAAAGAAAAAGAGAAAAAAAAACAAGAAAAAGAACAGAGGTTTGTTTTTATATCTTTTCTGCTAAAACGTAATTACTTTCCAAACATCCTAATATAACACGGATCTGTCTTTGTGTGGGTAGGCAACAGAAATTATACGGATCCACGAGTCAGAACTAAAGACTAAAGTCTGTATCCCTGGCACAGTGATGGAGTCGAGAGAACTAACAACTTTTTTTGCCTTTTCTTTTTGGCTGTCTGTTCGTAGACATGGGCGGACCAGTCAGGCACGCCCAAATAACTTCTTTCTGAGCCAGTCGATAAATCAAGATTTTTACACGATTTATTCCAAATAACATTTTTGGCTCAGAAGATTTTATTCAATTAAGCCCGTCGTTAAAGACGCTCTTCGACTTCTTTAAATATAGGAACCGTCTTAGCAAAAAAGATTGAGTCCAAACCTGAATCGAGTAACCCCACGTTATGCTGTCGATTAAGACAACTGATAATCGAAAGAATCAGGATGAAATAACCTTCCAGGATCAATCAATTAAAAAAAAAAATAAGAAAGTTTTGCGTAGGAGGCGGGAGGGGTATCGATTTGCCGATGGCTGTCTTTGATTGTTTCTGGTTAACTTAGACACACACGCAATAATTACTTTGCGGCTTTTGTCTTCACTCTCTGTATCTTATTAGATCGATCATAGCAAATGAACCAATCAAATCAATCGATCGGCTGATCGATAAAACAATAGAAAAAGAATTTATTTTGATAGTTTCAAATTGTAAATGAAGAAGAAAATTGTTGATTGAGAAAGAGAGACAGTCATATAGATATACAAAGAAGGATATTGGAAGGAGGAAAAACCATGAGAAATAAAAGAGGTGCAACGCTCATACACCCACACTAACATATATATATATATATATATATATATATATATATATATATATATATATATATATATATATATATACACACACACTTTTGTTTATTGCGAGTAAGAGGATGAAATAGTGAAGAAATAAAAAAAACAGAAGTAAGAGAATAAAAACGC